>CM038229.1:16417618-16464995 GCA_021442155.1 Cymbidium sinense | reverse complement strand
AGGACTAAAATTTAGGGAGTTTAGGTTTAAGGTTTAAAGGTTTATAGTTTGAGTTTAAGTTTGGGGTTTAAGGTTTTGGGTTTAGGGTTGTAGGTTTTATGTTGTAGTTTAGGTTTAAGGTTTAGGAGTTTAGGAGTTTTAGGGTTTTTTTAGGGTTTAGGATTTAGTGTTTTGGGTTTAAATTTAGGGTTTTAGGGTTTAAGATTTAGTGTTTAGGGTTTAGTGTTTAGGGTTTAGGATTTAGGGTTAGGGTTTTTTTTATTTATTATTTATTTTTTTATTTAGGATTTAGGGTTTATGGTTTAGGGTTCTGGTTACGATTGTAGGTTTAGGGTTTAGGTTAGTTTTAAGGTTTAAGGTTTATGGTTTAGGGTTTAGGATTCTGGTTTAGGGTTTAGTGTTTAGGGTTTTAAAATTAACTCTTGGTGAGTTTTATTTAGTTTATTTTTTTATCTGATTATTTTATTTTTTTCTTTTATTTAGGTTTAATTATTATTTTAGTTTAGTTTATTTATTTTAGGTTTATTTATTTTAGTTTATTTTTTGGTTTAGGTTTGGGTTTAAGTTTTTTTTAGTTTAGTTTTATTTTTATTTATTTATTTGCTTTAGGTTTTAGGTTTTTATTTTAGGTTTATTTTTTGTTTATTTTATTTTATTTAGTTTAGGGTTTAGGTTTAGTTTATTTTAAGTTTAGGTTTAGGTTTTATTTATTTTAATTTAGTTTATTTTAGTTTAGGTTTAGGTTTTATTTATTTTGTTTATTTTAGGGTTTAGGTTATTTTTTTATATTTATGTTTTAGGTTTAGATTTCTATTTAGTTTTATTTTATTTTATTTTATTTTATGCTTATTTTATTCTTTTTTTAGTTTTAATTTTTATTTTATTTAGGTTTTTATTTTTAAGTTTATTTTATTTTTTAGTTTAGTTTAGGTTTTAATTTATTTTATTTTAGTCTAGTTTTTATTTTTTATTTTATTTTATTTTTAAGTTTAGCCTTAGGTTTAGGTTTAGGTTTTAGTTTAGACTTTTATTTTATTTAATTTTATTTAGGTTTAGGTTTTTTTATTTATTTTAGTTTTAGGTATTATTTAGTTTAGGTTTAGGTTTTTAGGTTTTTAGTGTTTAGGGTTTAGGGTTTAGGGTTATAGGTTTTAGGGCTTAGGATTTAGGGTTTAAGGTTTAGGGTTTAGGGTTTATGGTTTAGGGTTTAGGGTTTTTGGGTTTAGGGTTTAGGGTTTAGGGTTTAGCGTTTATGGTTAGGGCTATTTATGTTTTTTATTTTGTATTTCAAATTTAGGGTTTAGGGTTTAGGGTTTAGGGTTTAGGTTTAGTTTTAGGGTTTAGGGTTAGTTTTAGGGTTAGTTTAGGGTTTCAAATTTGGGGTATAGAGTTTAGGATTTAGGGTTTGGGGTTTAGGGTTTAGGGTTGTAAGTTTAGGGTTAAGGGTTTAGGGTTAGTTTTAGGGTTTAGGGTTTAGGGTTTAGGGTTTTGGATTTACAGTTTACAATTTAAGTTTTAGGATTTTGGGTTTTGGGTTTTTTTTTAATTTAGTAAACTGGTAGGTTTAGGTTTATTTAGTTTTTTATTTATTTATCTGAGTTTATTTTATTTTTTATTTTATTTCAGTTTAATATTTTAGTTTAGGATTTTTATTTTAGTTTATTTTTTAGGTTTAGGTTTATTTATTAGTTGAGCTTTATTTTAATTTTTTTTTTGGATTAGGTTTTATTTTCTATTTTTACGTTTAGGTTTAGGTTATTATTTTATTTTTTTTAGGTTTAGGTTTTATGTTTTTATTTTAGGTTTATTTTTAGGTTTTATTTTTTAGTTTAAGTTTAGGTTTATTTTTAGTTTGTTTTATTTCATTTAGTTTAGGTTTACATTTAAGTTTAGGTTTAGTTTATTTTAGGTCTAGGTTTAGGTTTTATTTATTTTAGCTTAGTTTATTTTAGTTTAGGTTTTGGTTTATTTTATTTAGATTTGAGGTTTAGGTTTTATTTTTTATTTATTTTTTAGGTTTATTTTTTTGGTTTAGGTTTTTATTTAGTTTTTTTTTTTTTTTTTGGTTTATTTTATTTTTATTTTAGGTTGAATTTTTATTTTATTTAGGTTTTTTATTTTTTTTAGTTTAGTTTAGGTTTTTATTTATTTTATTTCAGTTTAGTTTTTAGTTTTTATTTTGTTTTCTTTTTTTGGTTTAGGTTTAAGTTTAGCTTTAGGTTTAGGTTTTAGTTTATATTTTATTATATTTTTATATTATTTTGGTTTAGGTTTTTATTTATTTTCTTTTTTAGGTTTTATTTAGTTTAGGTTTAGGTTTTAGCTTTTTAGGATTTTGGGTTTAGGGTTTAGGGTTAGTTTAGGGTTTAGGGGTTAGGGTTTAGAGTTTAGGGTTTAGGGTTTAGAGTTTAGAGTTTAGGTTTTAGGTTTAGGGTTTAAGTTTTAGTTTAGGGTTTAGAGTTTAAGGTTTTTTTTAACAAAGAACAAATTCAGATTCAACATTTTTTCTCTTCGATTTGATCAACCAAGTAGCACCCCAAGTTTTCTAAGACATAAGCGATGACATAGATCAAAATGAGCACCCATAAAGAAAATTAAAACCCACAGATAAGTAGAGCAGTCTATTATAAAGAAATAGTTCCATAGCGAGATTAGATTGGCCATTCTTGATTTCTCTAGTTCCCATCACACCACCTCTCGAGCGGTGGGATCCCCATCATATCCTAATCTCTCCAGCTACCACCACGGTAACCTCAGTCGCTCCTCCCTCCTCCCAACCACCACTACTCGACCACCACCTCCATATCCCCACCACCATTATGAGCGCCTCACGCCTCCTCTTGCATCTTGGTGAGCTAGCGAGGATGTTCCTACCATCAAGGTTCTGTCCATTCTTAGGGTTTAGGGTTTAGGGTTAGTTTAGGGTTTAGGATTTAGTGTTGTAGGTTTTAGGGTTTGGGGTTTAGGGTTTAGGGTTTAGGGTTTAGGGTTTAGGGTTTTAGGATTTAGGGTTTAGGGTTTAGAGTTTAGGGTTTAAATTTTATGGTTTAGGGTTTAGGGTTTTAGGGTTTAGGGTTTTGGGTTAGTTTTAGGGTTCATAGTTTAGGGTTTAGGGGTTAGAATTTAGCATTTAGGTTTTTTTGTAAAAAATTTAGTAGGTTTAGGTTTATATAGTATATTTAGATTATTTTTTATTTATTATAGTTTATTTTATTTTTTAGTTTTATTTAGGTTTATTTTTTTATTTAGTTTGGTTTTTTTAGTTTATATTTTTCATTTTAGTTTATTTTAGGTTTATTTATTTTTTGTTGAGTTTTATTTTTATTTTATTTTTTTAGGTTTAGGTTTTATTTTTTATTTTTAAGTTTAGGTTTAGGTTTTTATTTTATTTTTTTTATGTTCAGGTTTTAGGTTTTTATTCTAAGTTTATTTTAGGTTTTATTTTTAAGTTTTGGTTTATATTTATTTTTAGTTTATTTAATTTTTTTTAGTTTAGGTTTAGGTTTAGGTTTAGGTTTAGTTTATATTAGGTTTAGGTTTAGGTTTAGGTTTTATTTATTTTAGTTTAGTTTATTTTAGTTTATGTTTAGGTTTATTTTATTTTGTTTATTTTATTTTTATTTTAGGTTTAGGTTTTTTTTTAGTTTAGGGTTTAAGTTTTTTTTTTTATTTTTTTTGTTTTTTTTTTAATTTTATATTTTAGGTTTAGGCTTTTATTTAGTTTTATTTTATTTTATTTTAGGTTTATTTTATTCTAATTTTACATTTACTTTTTATTTTATTTAAGTTTTTTATTCTTAGGTTTATTTTTTTTAGTTTAGTTTATGTTTTTATTTAATTTATTTTTATTTTTTTAAAATTTTTTTATTTTGATTTATTTTTAGTTTTAGGTCTAGGTTTTAGTTTAGGTTTTTACTTTTTTATTTTTTTTATTTTTTTAGGTTTAAGTTTATTTATTTATTTTATTGTTAGGCTTTATTTAATTTAGCTTAGGTTTTAGGTTTTAGTATTTAGGGTTTAGGGTTAGTTAGGCTTTAGGGTTAATTTAGGGTTTAGGGTTTAGGTTTTGGGTTTTTAAGGTTAGGGTTTAGGATTAGTTTAGGGTTTAGGCTTTAGAGTTTTAGGGTTTAAGTTTTAGGGTTTAGGGTTTAAGGTTTAGGGTTTGGGTTAGGGTTTAGGGTTAGTTTAGGGTTTAGGGTTATTTTAGAGTTTAAGGTTTTGAGTTTAGGGTTTAGGATTTAGGGTTTAGGGTTTAGGGTTTAGGATTTAGGGTTTAGGGTTTAAGGTCTAGGGTTTAGAGTTTTAAAAAAAATTTAAGTAAACCGGTAGGTTTAGGTTTATTTAGTTTTTATTTATTTTTTTTTATTTATTTATTATTTTATTTAGGTTTATTTTTATTTCTATTTAGTTTAGCTTATTTTTGGTTTATTTATTTTAGTTTATTTTTTAGGTTTAGGTTTAGGTATATGCTTATTTTTTAGTTTAGTTTTATTTATTTATTTTTTTTAGTTTAAGGTTTTATTTTTTTATTTTTAGGTTTAGCTTTAGGTTTTAATTTTATTTTTTAGGTTTAGGAATTAGGTTTTTATTTTATTTTTATTTTTAGGTTTTATTTTTTAGTTAAGGTTTAGGGTTTTTTTAGTTTATTTTATTTTATTTAGTTAGGTTTAGGCTTAGGTTTTGTTTATTTTAGGTTTAGGTTTAGGTTGTATTTATTATAGGTTAGGTTTAGTTTATTTTATTTATTTAAATATTATTTTAGGTTTAGGTTTTTTTTATTTTAGGGTTTATATTTTATTTTTTATTTATTTTTAAGTTTTATTTTTTAGGTTTAGGTTTTTATTTAGTTTTTATTTTATTTTATTTTAGGTTTATTTTATTTTTATTTAATGTTTAGTTTTTATTTTATTTAACTTTTTTATTCTTAGGTTTATTTTATTTTTTTTATTTAGTTTAGGTTTTTATTTATTTTATTTTTATTTTTAATTTAATTTTATTTTTTTAGGTTTAGGTTTACGTTTTAGTTTAGGTGTTTATTTTATTTTATTTAGGTTTCAATTTTATTTATTTATTTTATTATTAAGTTTTATTTACTTTAGGTTTAGGTTTTTAGGTTATTAGGGTTTGGGGTTTAGGTTTAGTGTTTAGGGGTTTGAGGTTTAGGGTTTTGGGTTTAGGGTTGTAGGTTTTCGGGTTTAGGGTTTAGGGTTTAGGGTTTATGGTTTAGGATTCAGGGTTTTAGGGTTTAGGGTTTAGGGTTTAATGATTTAGGGCTTAGGGTTTAGGTTTTAGGTCTAGGTTTCAATTTGTATTTTAGGGTTTAGGGTTTTTAGTTTTTTTTAATAGAGAAGAAATTCATATTCAACATTTCTTCTTTCGATTTCATCAACCACGTAACACACGAAGTATTCTAAGACACAAGCGATGACATAGATAAAAAATGAGCATGAATAGAGCAAAATAAAGACCATAGATAACTAGAACCATCTATACTGTAAAGGCAATTCCACAAGCAATAGTTGGATTGACTGTTCTTCACTATCTCCGGTTCCCATCATAACCACCCTGGCCTCGCTAGTAGCATGATCCTCCGTCCTATCCCCAATCTCTCCCTCTGCCACCACCACAGCTGTAACCTTCATCTCTCCTACGGCCTCCATAACCACCCACACCCTTGTCCTCCATATCCACAAAGACCTCCAGATCCCCCACCACCCTTTGCGATGTGCCACCTCCACCTTGCCTCCTGCTAGATGCGGGAGCACGGCGGTGATGTTCTTCAAGGTTATGCCCATTCTTAGGGTTTAGTGTTTAGGGTTTAGGGTTTAGGGTTTAGGATTTAGGGTTTAGGGTTTGGGGTTTTTAGGGTTTATGGTTTAGGGTTTAGGGTTAGCTTAGGTTTTAGGGTTAATTTAGATATTAGGGTTTAGGGTTAGGGTAGGGTTTAAGGTTTAGGGTTTAGGATTTAGGGTTTAGGGTTTATGATTTAGGGTTGTAAGTTTAAGGTTGTAGGTTTAGGGCATACTATTAGTTTTAGGGTTAAAGGTTTAGGGTTTAGGATTTAGGATTTAGGGTTTAGGGTTTAGGGTTTTTTTTAAAAAAATTAACTAAATCGATAGGTTCAAGTTATTTATTTATTTATTTTAATTTATTTTATTTTTAATTCTTATTTAGGTTTTTTTATTTAGTTTAGTTAATTTTAATCTTATTTTTTTTAGTTTAAGTTTTTATTTTATTTATTTTTTAGGTTTAGGTTTAGGTTTATGTTTTATTTTTTAGTTTAGTTTTAATTTTATTTTATTTATTAGGTTTAGGTTTTATTTTTTATTTTTAGGTTTAGGTTTAGGTTTTTATTTTATATTTTTAGGTTTATGTTTTAGGTTTTTATTTTAGGTTTTATTTTTTAGTTTAGGTTTATGTCTATTTTTAATTTATTTATTTTATTTAGTTTAGAGTTTAGGTTTAGTTTATTTTAGGTTTAGGTTTTGGTTTTACTTATTTTAGTTTAGGTTTATATTTATTTTATTTTATTTATTTTAGGATTACATTCTTTTTAGTTTAGGGTTTAGGTTTTATTTTTTATTTTTTTAGGTTTATTTTAAGGTTTAAGTTTATATTTAGTTATTATTTTTTATTTTGATTTTATGGGTTTTATTTTATTTAGGTTTATATTTTTAGGTTTATTTTATTTTATAGTTTAGTTTAGGTTTTCATTTATTTATTTACTTTAGTTTTTATTTTTTATTTTATTATAATTTTAAGTTTAAGTTTAGGTTTAGGTATAGGTTTTAGTTTAGGTTTTTATTTTATTTTTTATATTTATTTTATTTAGGTTTAGGTATTCTTTATTTTATTTTAGGTTTTATTTAGTTTAGGTTTAAGTTTTAGAGTTTTTAGGGACTAAGATTTAGGGTTTAGGGTTTAAGGTTTAGGGTTTATGGTTTAGTTTAGGGTTTAGGGTTTTGGGTTTTTTGGGTTTTAGGTTGTAGGTTTTATGTTTAGGTTTAGGGTTTAGGATTTATGGGTTTAGGGTTTAGGGTTTAGTGTTTAAGGTTTAGAATTTAGGGTTTTAGGGTTTAAGATTTAGGTTTAGGGTTTAGGAGAGGGTTAGGGTTTTAATTTATTTTTTATTTTGATTTAGGGTTTATAGTTTAGGGTTTTACAGTTGGTTGAGTTTAGGTTTAGGGTTTAGGAGTTTTAAGGTTTAAGGTTTATGGTTTTGGGTTTAGGATTTAGGGTTTAGGGTTTAGTGTTTAGGGTTTTAAAATTAACTACTTGCTTAGTTTTATTTAGTTTATTTTTTATTTATTTAGATTATTTTATTTTTTCTTTTATTTAGGTTTAATTTTTTGTTTTATTTAGATTAGTTTATTTATTTTAGGTTTCTTATTTTAGTTTATTTTTTGGTTTAGGTTTAGTTTATGTTTTGTTTAGTTTTATTTATTTATTTTATTTATTTGCTTTAGGTTTTAGGTTTTATTTTAGGTTTTTTTAGTTTATTTTATTTTATTTAGTTTAGGGTTTAGGTTTAGTTTATTTTTATTTTAGGTTAAGGTTTTATTTATTTTAATTTAGTTTTTTTTAGTTAAGGTTTAGGTTTATTTATTTTGTTTATTTTAGGTTTAGGGTTTAGATTATTTTTTTATATTTATGTTTTAGGTTTAGATTTCTATTTAGTTTTATTTTATTTTATTTTATTTTATGTTTATTTTATTCTTATTTAATTTTTTTAATTTTTATTTTATTTAGGTTTTTTTATTTTTTAGTTTAGTTTAGGTTTTAATTTATTTTATTTTAGTCTTGTTTTATTTTTTATTTTATTTTATTTTTTAAGTTTTATTAGGTTTAGGTTTAGGTTTAGTTTTTTTATTTTATTTAATTTTATTAAGGTTTAAGTTTTTTTATTTATTTTAGTTTTAGGTATTATTTAGTTTAGGTTTAGGTTTTTAGGTTTTTAGTGTTTAGGGTTTAGGGTTTAGGGTTATAGGTTTTAGGCTTAGGGTTTAGGGTTTAATATTTAGGTTTAGGGTTTATGGTTTAGGGTTTAGGTTTTTGGGTTTAGGGTTTAGGTTTAGGGTTTAGCATTTATTATGGTTATTTATGTTTTTTATTTGTATTTTTATTTTAGGGTTTAGGGTTTAGGTTTAGTTTAGGGTTTAGGGTTAGTTTAGGGTTAGTTTAGGGTTTAATTTGGGGTATAGAGTTTAGACTTTAGGGTTTAAGGTTTTAGGGTTTGGTGTTTAGGGTTTAGGGTTTAGGGTTTGTGGTTTAGAGTTTAGGGTTTAGGGTTTATTTTAGGGTTTAGGGTTTAGGGTTTAGGGTTTATGGTTTAGGATTTAGGGTTTCATGTTTTTTTAAATTAAGTAAATCTATAAGTTTAGGATTATTTTGTTTATTTAGTTTATTTTTTTATTTTAGTTTACTTTATTTCCTATTTTTATTTAGGTTTATTTTTTTTAATTTAGGTTAAAAATAAAGGGTTTAAGATTTAAGGTTTTTTTTAATTAAGCAAACTGGTAGGTTTACATTTATTTAATATATTTAGTTTATTTTATATTTATTTTCGTTTACTTTATTTTTTTTATTTTTATTTAGGTTTATTTTTTATTTTTATTTAATTTGGTTTATTTATTTTTGGTTTTTTTTCATTTAGGTTTTTTATTTTAGTTTTTTTTTTTTTAGGCTTAGGTTTGGTTTAGGTTTATTTTTTTAGTTTAGGGTTTAGGTTTTATTTTTTATTTATTTTATGTTTATTTTTAGGTTTAGGATTTTATTTAGTTTTATTTTATTTTTTTTATGTTTAGTTTTATTTTATTTAGGTTTTATTTTAGGTTTATTTTATTTCTTAGTTTAGTTTAGGTTTTTATTTATTTTATTTTAGTTTAATATCTAATTTTTAATTTATTTTATTTTTTAGTTTAGCTTTAGATTTAGGTTTGGGTTTTAGTTAATGTTTTAGTTTAGGTTTTTATTTTATTTTATTTAGGTTTATTTTTTTTTTTAGTATTTAGTTTAGGTTTAGGTTTAGTTTTTTAGGGTTTGACTTTAGGTTTAGGGTTTAGGTTTAGGTGTGGGGTTTAGGTCTTAGGGTTTAGGGTTGTAGGGCTTAGGGTTTAGGGTTTAAGGTTTAGGGTTTAGGGTTTATGGTTTAAGGTTTATGGTTTAGGATTGAGGGTTTTAGGGTTTAGTGTTTAGGGTTTAGTGTTTGGGATTGTAAGTTTAGGTTTTAGATTAGGCTTTTTTTATTTATTTTTATTTTGGATTTAGGAGGTTTAGGGTTAGTATAGGGTTTAGAATTTAAGGTACAGAGTTTATGCTTTAGGGTTCAGGGTTTTTAGGGTTTAGTGTTTAATGTTTTAGGTTAGTTTAGAGTTTAGGGTTTAGGGTTTTAGGATTTAAGATTTAGGATTTAGGGTTTAATGTTTTTTAAATTTAAGTAAATCTGTAAGTTTAGTATTATTTAGTATATTTGGTTTTATTTATTTAATTTAGTTTACTTTATTTTTATTTTTATTTTGGTTTATTTTTTCTTAGTTTAGGTTTAAAAATAAAGGGTTTAGGGTTTTTTTAGGGTTTAGTGTTTAGGATTTAGGGTTTAAGGCTTTTTTTAAAGTAAGCAAACTGGTAGGTTTAGGTTTATTTAGTATATTTAATTTATTTTTTATTTATTTTCATTTACTTTATTTTTTATTTTTATATAGGTTTTTTATTTTTATTTAGTTTAGTTTATTTATTTTTGTTTAGGTTTTTTATTTTAGTTTTTTAGGCTTAGGTTTTAGTTTAGGTTTATTTTTTAGTTGATTTTTATTTTTATTTTATTTTTTAGGTTTAGGTTTTATCTTTTATTTTTAGGTTTCGGTTTAGGTTTTTATTTAATTTTTTTAAGTTTAGGTTTAAGGTTTTATTTTAGGTATATTTTAGGTTTTATTTTTTTAGTTCAGGTTTAGGTTTATTTTAGTTTATTTTATTTTATTTAGTTTAGGTTTAGGGTTTATTTTAGTTTAGTTTATTTTTGTTTAGGTTTAAGATTATTTTATTATTTTTATTTTAAGTTTAGGTTTTTTTTCTTTTTTAGTTTCAGGTTTAGGATTTTTTTTTATTTAGGTTTTATGGTTTAGAGTTTAAGGTTTAGGATTTAGGGTTTAGGGTTCTTGTTTATGGTGTAGATTTAGGGTTATAGGTTTATGGTTAATTTTAGGGTTTAGAGTTTAGGGTTTAGGGTTTAGGATTTAGGGTTAAGGTTCTTTTTTTAAATTAAGTAAACTGATTTGTTTAGGTTCATTTAGTTTATTTAGTTTATTTTTTAAATTTATTTGAGTTTATTTTATTTTTTATTTTTATTTAGGTATATTTTTTATTTTTATTTAGTTTAGTTTATTTTAGTTTAGGTTTTTTATTTTAATTTTTTTTTAGGTTTAGGTTTATTTTTTAGTTGAGTTATTTTTTTAGGTTTATGTTTTATTTTTTATTTTTAGATTTAGGTTTAGGTTTTAATTTTTTTTTAGGTTTAGGTTCTGTTTTTTTATTTAGCTTTATTTTAGGCTTTATGTTTTAGTTTAGGTTTAGGTTTATTTTTAGTTTATTTTATCTTATTTAGTTTAGGTTTAGGTTTAGGTTTAGTTTAATTTAGGTTTAGGTTTAGGTTTTCTTTAGTTTAGTTTACTTTAGTTTAGGTTTAGTTTATTTTATTTTATTAATTTTATTTTATTTTAGATTTAGGCTTTTTTTAGTTAGGTTTATTTTTTGGTTTAAGTTTTTATTTAGTTTATTTTTTTTCTTTGACATTTTGTTTTTATTTTATTTATGTTTTTTATTCTTAGGTTTACTTTATTTTTTAGTTTATTTTAGGTTTATATTTATTTTATTTTATTTTTTTTTTACTATTTTATTTTATTTTATTTTTAGGTTTAAGTTTAAGTTTTAGTCTAGATTTTTATTTTATTTTATTTCCTTATTTTATGTAGGTTAAGGCTTTTATTATTTATTTTATTTTTAGGTTTTATTTAGATTAGATTTAAGTTTTTAGGTTTTCAGGGTTTAAGGTTTATGGTTTAGGGTTTAGGGTTTAGGGCTTAGGGTTTTATGGTTTAGGGTTTAGGGTTAGGGTTTAGAGTTTAGGGCTTAGGGTTTAGTGCTTAGGATTTAGGGTTATGTGTTTTTAGGGTTTAGGGTTTAGGGTTAGCTTTGGGTTCCGGGTTAGTTTAAGGTTTAGGGTTTAAGTTTAGGTATATCTTTAGGTTTTATAGTTTTAGGGTTTAGGGTTTAGGTTTAAGTTTAGGTTTAGTTTAGGGTTTAGGGTTTAAATTTTAGTTTAGGGGTTTAGGTTTAAGGTTTGGGGTTTAGGAGTTTAGGTTTAGTAGGTTTAGGGTTTGTTAGTTTTATGGTTTAAGTTCTGATTTAGGGTTTAGGTTTAGGTTTAGTAAACTAGTAGGTTTAGGTTTATTTTGGTTTATTTTATTTAGTTTATTTTATTTTATTTTATTTATTTTTTATTTTATTTTATGTAGGTTTATTTATTTTAGTTAAGGCTTTTTATTTTAATGTAGTTTTTTTGTTTAGGTTTTGGATTATATTTATTTTTTCGTTTAAATTTATTTTTATTTTATTTTTTTAGGTTTAGGTTTATATTTTTTATAATTTAAGTTTTAGGTTTTCATTTAGGTTCATTTTTAGGTTTTATTTTTTAGTTTAAGTATGCATTTATTTTTATATTATTTTATTTTATTTCAATTAGAATTTATGTTTAGTTTATTTTAGTTTTATGTTTAGGTTTTATTTATTTTAGTTTATTTTATTTTAGTTTAGGTTTTGGTTTATTTTATTTTTTTATTTTAGGTTTAGGTTTTATTTAGTTTAGGGTTTAGGTTTTATTTTTTATTTATTTTTAAATTTAATTTTTAGGTTTATGTTTTTATTTTATTTTATTTTTATTTTATGTTTAGTTTTTATTTTATTTAGGTTTTATATTTTTAGGTTTATTTTATGTTTTAGTTTAGTTTACACTATTATTTATTTTATTTTAGATTAATTTTTAATTTTTAATTTATTTTATTTTTAGGTTTAGCTTTAGGTTTAGGTTTAGGTTTTAGTTTATGTTTTAGTTTAGGTTTTTATTTTATTTTATTTTATTTTATTTAGGTTTAGGTTTTTTTAATTTTATTTTTAGGTATTGTTTAGTTTAGGTTTAATTTTTTAGTTTTTAGGGTTTAGGGTTTTAGGTTTAGGGTTTAGGGTTTATTTGTGGTTTTAGGTTTTAGGTTTAGGGTTTTTAGTTTGGTTTTAGGTTTATGGTTTTAGTTTAGGGTTTAGGGTTTTTGGGTTTAGGGTTTAGGATTTAGTGTTTAGGGTTTAGTGTTTAGGATTGTAGGTTTGGGATTTATTTAGGGTTTTCTTTTATTTTGGATTATTTAGGGTTTAGGTTAGTTTTAGTTTAGGGTTTAGAATTTATAGTTTATAGTTTTTTAGTTTAGTGTTTAGGGTTTAGTTAGTTTAGTTTAGGTTTTGGGTTGAAGATGTAGGGTTTAGGATTTAGGGTTTAATGTTTTTTTTTATTAGGTTTAGTATTATTTAGTTTAGAGTTTATTTTATTTTTATTTTGGTTTATTTTTTTTAGTTTAGGTTTAAAATATAGGGTTTAGGTTTATGATTTTTTTTTTAAATTAAACAAAGTTTCATTTATTTAGTATATTTAGTTATTTTTTATTTATTTTAGTTTACTTTATTTTTATTTTATTTAGGTTTGTTTTATTTTATTTAGTTTAGTTTATTTATTTTTTTTATTTATTTTTGTTTAGGTTTTTCATTTTATTTTTTTTGGCTTAGATTTATTTTTTAGTTGAGTTTTATTTTTATTTTATTTTTTAGGTTTAGGTTTTGCTTTTATTTTTAGGTTTAGGTTTAGGTTTTTATTTAATTTTTTTAGGTTTAGGTTTTAGGTTTTTATTTTAGGTTTATTTTTAGGTTTTATTTTTTTAGTTCAGGTTTAGGTTTATTTTTATTTATTTATTTTAGGTTTAGGTTTAGGTTTTATTTATTTTAGTTTAGGTTTAGGTTTATTTTATTTTGCTTATTTTAAGCTAAGGTTTTTTTTTTTTAGTTTCAAGTTTAGGTTTTTTTTTTTAGGTTTTAGGGTTTGGGGTTTAGGGTTTAGGGTTTAGGGTTTTAGGGTTTTTTTATGGTAGGGTTGTAGGTTTAGGGTTATAGGTTTATGTTAGTTTTAGGGTTTGAGTTTAGGGTTTAGGGTTTAGGATTTGGTAGGTTCTTTTTTTTTTAAATTAAGAAAACCGATTGGTTTTGGTTCATTTAGTTTATTTTTTAATTTATTTGAGTTTATTTTATTTATTATTTTTATTTAGGTAATTTTATTATTTTTTATTTAGTTTAGTTTATTTATTTTAGGTTTGTTTATTTTAGTTTAGGTTTTATTTTATTTTTTTTTTAGTTTTTATGTTTAATTTTAGTTTAGTTTTTTTTAGGTTTATGTTTTATGTTATTTTAGGTTTAGGTTTAGGTTTTAATTTATTTTTTAGGTTTAGGTTTTAGGTTTTATTTTAGGTTTATTTTAGGTTTTATTTTTTAGTTTAGGTTTAGGTTTATTTTTAGTTTATTTTACTTTATTTAGTTTAGGTTTAAGTTTAGGTTTAGTTTAGGTTTTATTTATTTTAGTTTAGTTTATTTTAGTTTAGGTTTAAGTTTATTTTATTTTGTTTAATTTATTTTTATTTTAGGTTTAGGGTTTTAGTTTAGGTTTATTTTTTAGGTTTAGGTTTTTATTTAGTTTATGTTTTATTTTATTTTAAAATTATTTTATTTTTATTTGATGTTTAGTTTTTTATTTTCTTTATGTTTTTTATTCTTAGGTTTACATTATTTTTTTAGTTCATTTTAGGTTTTTATTTATTTTATTTTAGTTTATTTTTTACTATTTTATTTTATTTTATTTTACATTAGGTTTAGTTTTAATTTAGATTTTATTTTATTTTTTTTCCTTATTTTATTTTGGTTTAGGTTTTATTTATTTATTTTAATTTTAGGTTTTATTTAGATTAGATTTAGGTTTTAGGTTTAGTTTAAGGTTATAGTTTAGGGTTTAGGGTTTAGGTTTATAGTTTAGGGTTTAGGGTTAAATTTAGGTTTAGGGTTTAGTTTAGGTTGGTTTATTAGGGTTTAGGTTTAAACTTTAGAGTGTTTTAGGTTTAGGTTTAGGGTTAGCATTAGGTTTTAGGTAGTTTAGTTTAGGTTTAAGTTTAGGGTTATAGGCTTTAGGGTTTAGTTTAGGTTTAGGTTAGTTTAGGGTTTTAGTTTAGGTTTAGGTTTAGGTTTAGGTTTAGTCATTTAGGTTTAAGGTTTGGGGGGTTTTGGTTTGGGATTTAGGATTTAGGTTTAGGTTAGTTTATGGTTTAAGGTTTAAGGTTTAGTGTTTATTTAGGTTTAGGTTTTAAAAAAATTTAGTTTAAGTTATTTAATTATTTTATTTATTTTACTTTATTTTATTTTTTATTTTTATTTAGGTTTATATTTTATTTAGTTTATTTTATTTATTTTAGGTTTATTTATTTTAGTTAAGGTTTTTTATTTTAGTATAGTTTTTTTTTGTTTAAGTTTTAGATTATATTTATTGTTTAGTTTAAATTTATTTTTATTTGATTTTTTTAGGTTTAGGTTTTAATTTTTTATTATTTAGGTTTGAGGTTTTCATTTTAGGTTCATTTTTAGGTTTTATTTTTTAGTTTAAGTATAAGTTTATTTTTATTTTATTTTATTTCATTTAGGGTTTATGTTTAGTTTATTTTAGGTTTATGTTTTATTTATTTTAATTTAGGTTTTGGTTTATTTTATGTTTAGTTTTTTTAAGTTTAGGGTTTAGGTTTTATTTTTTATTTATTTTTAAATTTATTTTTTAGGATTAGGTTTTTATTTAGTTTTTATTTTATTTTATTTTAGGTTAATTTTATTTTTATTTTAGTTTTAGTTTTTATTTTATTTAGGTTTTTTCTTTTTAGTTATATTTTATTTATTTTTAGTTTAGTTTAGGTTTTATTTATTTTATTTGAGTTTTTTTTATTTTTTATTTAATTTTTTTAGGTTTAGGTTTACTTTTAGGTTTTAAGGTTTAGGGTTTAGGTTTTTATTTTATTTTATTTTATTTTATTTTATTTAGGTTTTGGTTTTTAATTTATTTTATTTTTTTTGTTTTAGTTAGTTTAGGTTTTAGGTTTTTAGGTTTTTAGGGTTTTGGGTTTACTATTTAAGGTTTAGGGTTTAGGGTTTGGTGTTTAGGGTTTAGGGTTTAGGGTTTTGAATTTATTTTATTTTATTTAGTTTAGGGTTTATGTTTAGTTTATTTGAGGTTTAGGTTTAGTTTATTTTTAGTTTAGGTTTTTTTTTTTTTAGTTTAGGTTTTATTTTTATTTGATTTTAAGTTTAGGTTATTATTTGTTTTTTATTTTATTTTAGGTTTATTTTTTATTTTATATACTTAGTTTTAATTAATTAGGTTTTATTTTAGTTTATTTTAGTTTAGGTTTAGTTTAGTTTTAATTTTATTTAATTTTATTTTTTAGGTTTAGGTTTTATTTTAGGTTTAGGTTTAGGTTTAGGATTTTATGGTTTTAGGGTTTTAGGTTTAGGTTTTAGTTTAGGTTTATTTTTAGTTAGGGTTTAGGTTTATTTAGGTTTAGTTTAGGTTAGTTTAGGTTTAGTATAGGTTTATAGTTTAGGTTTATTTTAGTTTAGGTTTAGGGTTTAAGGTTTAGTTTAGGTTTGGTTTAGGGTTTGGGTTATTAAGTTAGTTTAGGTTTAGGTTTATTTTTAGGTTTATTTTAGTGTTTATTTAGGTTTCTTAGTGTTTAGTGTTTAGGGTTTAGGTTAGTTTTAGTATTTTTAGGTTTATTTAGTGTTTATTAGGTTTATTTGGGTTTTAAAATTTAGTTTATGTTTATTTTATTTAGTTTTTTATATTTTTTTATTTATGTTTTTTTTTCTTTTTTTAGTTAGTTTAGTATTTTATTTCATGTTTATTTACTTTAGTTGAGTTTTTTATTTTAGTTTATTTTTTAGGTTTAGGTTTAGGTTTATGTTTATTTTTTTAGTTTAGTGTCATTTTTATTTTTATTTTTATGTTTAGGTTTAGGTTTAGATTTTTTTTAGGTTTAGGTTTTAGGTATTATTTTTGGTTTATTTTTAGGTTTTATTTTTAGTTTAGGTTAGGTTTATTTTTTAGTTTATTTTATTTTATTTAGTTTAGGGTTTTGGTTAATTTTATTTTAGGTTTAGGTTTATTTTATTTTTGATTTATTTTAGGTTTAGGTTTTTTTTTAGTTTAGGTTTAGGTTTTATTTTTATTTTAAGTTTTATTTTTAGGTTTATTTTTTAAGTTTAGGTTTTTAGTTAGTCTTTATTTTATTTTACTTTAGTTTTATCTCATTTTTTTTATTTAGGTTTTATTTATATATGTATTTTATTTTTTTAGGATTATTTTACTTTTCTAGTTTAATTTAGGTTTTTATTTATTTTATTTTAGCTTAGTTTTTATTTTTTTAATTTATTTTATATTTAGGTTTAGGTTTAGGTCTTAGTTTAGGGTCTTATTTTATTTTATTTTATTTATTTTAATTAGGTTTAGGTTTTTTATTTATTTTGTTTTTAGGTTTTATTTAGTTTAGGTTTAGATTTTTAGGTTTTTAGGGTTTAAGATTTAGGGCTTAGCATTTAGGGTTTAGGGTTTAGTGTTTATGGTTTAGGGTTGTAGGTTTTAGGGTTTAGAGTTTAGGGTTTAGGGTTAGTTTAGGGTTTAGGTTAAGGTTATTTATTTAAATTAGTAAACTTTTAGGTTAGGTTTATTTACTTTATTTTTTTTATTTATTTTAGTTTACTTTATTTTTTATTTATATTTAGATTTATTTTATTTAGTTTGTTTATTTATTTTAAGTTTATTTCTTTAGTTTAGGTTTTTATTTTAGTTTAATTTTTATGTTTATGTTTAGCTTTAGGTTTAATTTTTAGTTTTGTTTTATATTTATTTTATTTTTTAGGTTTAGGTTTTATTTTTTATTTTTAAGTTTTGGTTTAGGTTTTTATTTTATTTTCTTAGGTTTAGGTTTTAGGTTTATTTTTAGGTTTTATTTTTTAGTTTAAGTTTAGGTTTACTTTTATCTTATTTTATTTTATTTAGTTTTGGTTTAGGTTTAGATTTAATTTATTTTAGGTTTAGGTATAGGTTTTATTTATTTTAGTTTAGGTTTTGGTTTATTTTATTTTTATTTTAGGTTTAAGTTTTCTTTTTTTTTTTTAGTTTAGGGCTTAGGTTTTATTTTTAATTTTTTTTAGGTTTATTTTTTAGGTTTAGGTTTTTTTTAGTTTTTATATTATTTTATTTTATGTTTATTTTAATTTTATTTTAGGTTTAGTTTTTATTATATTTAGGTTTTATTTTTTAGTTTAGGTCTTTATTTATTTTATTTTAATTTAGTTTTAGTTTTTATTTTATTTTTTTTAGGTTTAGGTTTAGGTTTTCTTTATTTATTTTATTTTAAGTTTTATTTAGTTTAGGTTTAGGTTTTAAGTTTAAGGTTTATAGTTAGTTTAGGTTTAGAGCTTTTTTGGGTTTAAGGTTTATGGTTTAGTTTAGGTTTAGGTTTAGGTTTAGGGTTTAGCATTTTATTTAGGTTTAAGGTTTAGGTTTAGGTTTATTGATTTTAGTTTAGGGTTTAGGGTTTTTTTTTTTTTTAATAGAACAAATTGATTCAATACTTCTTTTTTGATTTCATTAACCAAGTTTACCAAGTTTTTAATAAATAAAAATGAGCATAGAGCAAATCAAAACCCTAGATAACTAGAGTCGTCTCTCTTTTAGACACAAAATATCATTCTTTAGTTTAGGTTTTACCACCCACTCTCAGTAGTGGGATCACCATCATATCCCCATCTCTCCCTCCACCACCACCATTATAACCTCCATGCTCCTCTGCCTCCATAACCATTTTCGACCACCACCTCCATATCCACTAGCACCTCATCCTCCCCACCACTTTGATAACCACCGCCTTAGATATAGAATGAGCTGGTTGATGTTGATATTTGTCAGTTCCCATTCTTAGGTTTATGTTTAGGTTTAGGTTTATTAGGTTTTAGGGTTTAGGTTTATTTTTAAATTTATTTTGTTAAGTTTAGCTTTAGGGTTGGGATTAGGGTTTAGGGTTTAGGGTTTTAAGGTTTATGGTTTTAATTTAGGGTTTAGAGTTTAGGTTTAGGGTTAGCTTAAGGTTTAGTGTTTATGATTTAGGGTTTATGGTTTAGGGTTTAGGGTGTAGTGTTTCTCATTTTTTAAAAAAAATAAATAAATCAATAGGTTTAGGTTTATTTAGTTTATTTTTTATTTTTTTAGTTGATTTTATTTTTTATTTTTATTTAGTTTAGTTTATTTATTTTAGTTTAGGTTTTTTATTTTAGTTTATTTTTTAGGTTTAGGCTTATATTTTAGTTGATTTTATTTTTATTTTATTTTTTAAGTTTAGGTTTTATTTTTTATTTTTAGGTTTAGGTTTAGGCTTTTAGGTTTATGTTTAGGTTTTTTTATTTTAGGTTTATTTTTAGGTTTTATTTTTTTAGTTTAGGTTTAGGTTTATTTTTAGTTTATTTTATTATATGTAGTTTAGGTTTAGGTTTAGGTTTAGTTCATTTTAGGTTTAGGTTTAGGTTATATTTATTTTAGTTTAGGCTAAGGTTTTTTTATTTTGTTTATTTTATTTTATTTTAAGTTTAGGGTTTTTTTTAATTTAAGCTTTAGGATTTATTTTTTTATTTAGTTTTAGGATTTATTTTTAGGTTTAGTTTTTATGTTTAAGTTTTTACTTAGTTTTTATTTTATTTTATTTTTATTTTACATTTAGTTTTTATTTTATTTAGGTTTTTTATTCTTAGGCTTATTTTATTATTTTAGTTTAGTTTAGGTTTTTATTTATTTTATTTTAGTTTGAGGTTTAGGTTTAGGTTTTTATTTTATTTTATTTTATTTAGGCTTAGGTTTTTTATATTTTATATTTTTAGGTTTTATTTAGTTTAGGTTTAGGTTTTTAGGTTTTTAGGTTTTTAGGGTTTAGGGTTTAGGGTTTATGGTTTATGGTTTATGGTTTTGAGTTTAGTGTTTAGGCTTTAGCATTTAGGGTTTTCAGGGGTTTAGGATTTAGGGTTTAGGGTTTTTTTTAAATTAAGTAATCTGATAGGTTTTGGTTTATGTAGTTTATTTATTTTATTTATTATTTATTTTAGTTTATTTTATTTTTTATATTACTTTATTATAGTTTATTTATTGGGTTTATTTATTTTGGTTTATGTTTTGAATTTTAGTTTATTTTTTAGGTTTAGGTTCATTTTTTAGTTGAGTTTTATTTTTATTTTATTTTTTAGGTTTAAGTTTTATTTTTTATTTTTAGGTTTAGGTTTAGATTTTAATTTTATCTTTTTTAGGTTTTGGTTTTAGGTTTTTATTTTTGGTTTATTTTTAGGTTTTAAATTTTACTTTAGGTTTAGGTTTATTTTTAAGTTTTTTTATTTATTTTATTTTTAGGTTTTATTTATTTTAGCTTTAGGTTCTGAAGTTTTTAGGGTTTAGTGTTTAAGTTTTAGGGTTTAGGGTTTAGGGTTTAGAGCTCAGGGTTTTAGGGTTTAGGGTTAGGGTTAGGGTTTAGGGTTTAGTTTAGTGTTTAGGGTTTTTTTTAGTTTAGGGTTTATGGTTTAGGATTTAGGGTTAGCTTAGGGTTTAGGGTTAGATTAAGGTTTAGGGTTTAGGGTTTATTTTCCTTTAGCTATATTTAATTTTTATTTTAATTTAGATTTATTTTATTTTTCTTTTACATTTATGTTTTATTTTTTTTAGATATTTTTTTAGGTTTATTTTATTTTTTAGTTTAGTTTAGGTTTTAATTTACTTTATTTTAGTTTTGTTTTTATTTTTAATTTGATTTTATTTTTAGGTTTAGGTTTAGGTTTTAGTTTAGGTTTTTATTTTATTTACGTGTAGGTTTTTTTATTTATTTTATTTTTAGGTTTTATTTAGTTTAGGTTTAAGTTTTTAGGCTTTTAGGGTATAGGGTTCAGGGTTTAGGGTTTAGGGTGTAGGGTTATAGGTTTTAGGGTTTAGGGTATAGGGTTTAAAGTTTAGGGTTTATAGTTTAGTTTTAGGGTTTAGGGTTTAGGGTTAGGGATTTTAGAGTTTTAGGGTTTAGGGTTTAGGATTTAGGGTTGTAGGTTTAGTGTTTAGGGTTTAGGGTTAGGGTTTTTTTATTTATTTTATTTTTTATTTTTATAAATTAAGTACACAAGTAAGTTTAGGTTGACTTAGTTTATTTTTTATTTATTTTATTTTATTTTATTTTTTATTTTAATTTAAGTTTATTTTCTTTATTTAGTTTTATTTTATTTATTTTAGGTTTATTTATTATAGACATTTTTATTTAGTTTATTTTTTTAGGTTTATAGGTTTAGGTTAATTTTTTAGTTTAGTTTTATTTTTATTTTATTTTTTAGGTTTAAATTTTATTTTTTATTTTTAGGTTTAGGTTACTTTTTTATTTTATCTTTTAGATTTAGGTTTTAGGTTTTTATTTTATGTTTATTTTTAGGTTTTGCTTTTTAGTTTGGGTTTATGACTATTTTTAGTTTATTTTATTTTATTTAGTTTAGGTTTAGGTTTAGGTTTAGTTTATTTTAGGTTTAGGTTTATGTTTTATTTATTTTAGTTTAGTTTATTTTAGGTTTAGGTTTTATTTTTTTATTTATTTTTAGGTTTACTTTTTAGATTTAGGTTTTTATTTAGTTTTTATTTTATTTTATTTTATGTTTATTTTATTTTTTATTTAGGTTTATTTAATTTAGTTTAAGTTTATATTTATTTTAGTTAATTTTGTTTTATTTTATTTTATTTTATTTTTAGGTTTAGGCTTATGTTTAGGTTTTTGTTTATGTATTTATTTTAATTTATTTATTTTTTTTATTTCAATTATTTATTTATTTTTTTTAGGTTTTATTTAGTTTAGGTATAGATTTTTAGCTTTTTAGGGTTTAAGTTTTAGGGTTTAAGGTTTGGGGTTTAGGGTTTGGGGTTTGGGGTTTAGGGTTTAAGGTTTGAAGTTTAGGTTTAAGGGTTAGGGTTTAGGATTTAGAGTTTAGGGTTTAGGGATTTAGGGTTTAGGGTTTAGGGTTTTTAGGGTTTAGGGTTTTGGTTTAGGGTTGGGTTTTGTTTAGGATTTAGTGTTTTGGTATTTTTTTTAGAGAACATTCAACATTTCTTCTTTTGATTTCATTAAGAAAATAACACACCAAGTTTTCTAAGACACGAGTATATCAAAAATGAGCATGCATAGAGCAAATCAAAATGATAATTTTGTCTCTCCTTTAAAGAAGTTCCATAGGTGGATCGACCATTGTTATTTCTGTTCCCATCAGAACCACCCCCGCCTCTTGAGTAGTGGGACCCACCATCAAATCCCCGATCTCTCCCTCCTCCACCACCATGGCTGTAATCTCTGTCATTCCTCTCACCTCCATAACCATCACTGCTCCGACCACCACCTCCATATCCACAACCTCAGATCACCATTTGTGATAAGTCTCCTCACCGCCTTTTGCCGATCTAGAGGATGGTGATGTGATATTTTCGTCAAGGTTTTAATTTTATTTTGGCTTAGGTTTAGGTTTATTAAGTTTTAAGGTTTTATCAAATTTATTTAGTTGCTTTAGGTTTAAGTTTAGGGTTTGGGTTTAGGTTAGAGTTTATAGTTTAGGGTTTAGGGTTTAGGATTTAGCATTTAGGGTTTAGGGTTTTAGGGTTTTTGCTTTTAGGGTTTAGGGTCTAGGGTACGATTTAGGGTTCAGGGTTTTTTTAGGGTTTATGGTTTAGGGTTTAGGGTTTAGGGTTTAGGATTTACAATTTAGGGTTTAGGGTTTAGGCTTTTTTAAAATAAAAAAAAATAGTAGTAGTTTTATTTAGTTTAATTTTATTTATTTTAGTTTATTTTATTTATTATTATATGGGTTTATTTTTTTTAATTTATTTTTTTTTAGGTTTTGGCTTATTTTAGTTTAGTATTTTTATTTTATTTTTTTAGGTTTAGTTTCTTAGGTTTTATTTTATTTTTTTAGGTTTAGGTTTTAGGTTTTTATTTTAGGTTTACTTTTAGGTTTAGGTTTCTTTTTAGTTTATTTTTATTTATTTATTTTAGGTTTTATTTTTTTTAGTTTAGTTTATTTTAGTTTAGTTTTATGTTTATTTTATTTTTGTTTTAGGTTTAGGTTTTTTAATTTGGGTTTAGGTATTCTTTTATTTATTTTAGGTTTATTTAGGTTTATGTTTTTATTTAGTTTTTAATTTAATTTTTTTTAGGTTTAGTTTTTATTTTATTTAGGTTTCTTATTTTTTAGCTTAATTTAGGTATTTATTTATTTTATTTTAGTTTATCATTTCTTTTTTTTCTTAGGTTTAGGTTTAGGTTTAGGTTTAGCTTTTAGTTTAAGTTTTTATTTTATTTTTATTTTTTATTTTACTTTATTTTAGATTTTTATTTAATTTATTCTTAAGTGTTATTTAGTTTAGGTTTAGGTTTTTAGCTTTTTAGGGTTTAGGTTTTAAGGTTTAGGGTTAGTTTAGGGTTTAGGGTTTAGGGATTTGGGTTTAGGGTGTTTTTTAGGTTTAGGGTTAGGTTTAGGTTTTAGGGTTTAAGATTTAGGGTTAATGATTTTAGGGTTTAGGGTTTTAGGGTTTAGGGTTTAGGGTTTAGGATTTAGTTCTAGGTTTAGGGTTCAAGTTTAATTTAGGGTTTAGGGTTTTGGTTTTTTTTAATTAACGGAGAACAAATTCAGATTCAACTTTTCTTCTTTGGTTTATTTAGTTTATTTTTTATTTATTTTAGTTTATTTTATTTCTCATTTTTATTTATATTTATGTTTCATTTTTATTTAGTTTAGTTTATTTATTTTAGTTTAGGTTTTTTAATTGAGTTTATTTTTTAGGTTTAGGTTTTAGTTTAGGATTATTATTTAATTGAGTTTTACTTTTATTTATTTTTTTAGGTTTAAGTTTTATTTTTTATTTTTAGGTTTGGGTTTAGTTTTTTATTTTATTTTTTTAGGTTTAGCTTTTAGGTTTTTATTTTAGGTTTATTTTTAGGTTTTATTTTTTAGTTTTGGTATACGCTTATTTTTAGTTCATTTTATTTTATTTAGTTTAGGGTTTAGGTTTAAGTTTAGGTTTTATTTATTTTAGTTTAGTTTATTTTAGATTAGGTTTAGGTTTATTTTATTTTATTTATTTTATTTTAATTTTATGTTTAGGGTTTTTTTAAGTTTAGGGTTTAGGTATTATTTTTTTATATTTTATTTTAGGTTTAATTTAGGTTTATTTTATTTTTATTTTATGTTTTGTTTTTATTTTATTTAAGTTTTTTATTCTTGGTTTATTTTATTTTTTAGTTTAGTTTAGGTTTTTATTTATTTTATTTTATTTTATTTTATTTATTTTATTTTATTTTCTTTTTAGGTTTAAATTTATGTTTTAATTTAGCATTTTATTTTATTTTATTTTATTTAATTTAGGTTTAGTTATTTATTTTTAATTATTATTAGTTTAGGTTTAGGTTTTAGATTTTTTTGGGTTTAGGTTTAGTTTAGGGTTTAGGATTTTAGGGTTTATAGTTTTATTGGGTTTAGGTTTAGTGTAGCTTTAGGGTTTATTTTAGCATTTAGGGTTTAGGGTTTAGGATTTGGGGTTTAGAATTTTTTGGGTTTAAGGTTTAGGGTTTAAGGTTAGTTTAAGGTTTTAGGTTTAGGGTTTAGAGTTTAGGATTAGGGTTTAGGGTTTAGGGCTTTGGTTTAGGGTTTAGTAATTTAGGGTTTAGAGTTTTTTGGGAGTTTAGGGTTTAGGGTTTAGGGTTTAGGGTTTAGGGTTTTAGGGTTTAGTGTTTAGGGTTTAGGGTTTAGGTTTTAGGGTTTTAGGGTTTAGGGTTTGGGTTGTATGTTTAGGGTTTAGAGTTTAGTGTTTAGGGTTAGTTTTAGAGTTTAGGGTTTAGGGTTAGTGTTTTGTTCTTTTTTATTTTTTTTTTAATTTAAGTAAATTGGAAGGTTTAGGTTTATTTAGTTTATTTTTTATTTATTTTAGTTTATTTATTTTTATTTAGGTTTATTTTTATTTTTTTTAGTTTAGTTTATTTATTTTAGGTTTATTTATTTTAGTTTTGGTTTTTTATTTTAGTTTTTTTTTGGTTTAGGTTTAGGTTTTTTTATTTCAATTTAATTTATTTTACTTTTTAGTTAATTTTTTAGGTATGGATTTAGGTTTTTTTTCAGTTTAGGGTTTAGGTTTTATTTTTTATTTATTTTTTAGGTTTTATTTTTAGGTTTATTATTACGGTATAGATTTTATTTAGTTTTAAATTTATTTTATTTTAGTTTTAGTTTTCATTTTATTTAGGTTTTTTATTTTTTAGTTTAGATTAGGTTTTTGTTTATTTATTTTACTTTAGTTTTTATTTATTATTTATTATTTTTTTTTTTAGGTTTAGGTTTAGGTTTAGGTTTTATTTTATGTTTTTATTGTATTTTTTAAAAGATTTTTTAGTTAATTTTAGTTTAGTTAGGTTTTTAGCTTTTTAGGGTATAAGGTTTAGGGTTTATGGTTTTTGGTTTAGGATTAATTTAGTTTAGGGTTTAGGGATTAGGGTTTTTTAGTTTAGGGTTTAGGATTTAGGTTTAGGGTTTAGGGTTTTAGGCTTTTTTAGGGTTTAGGGTTTAAAGTTTAGAGATTTTAGGGTTTAGGGTTTAGGTATAAGTTTAGGTTTTAGGTTTAGGGTTCAAGTTTTAGTTTATTTAGGGTTTTGATTTTTTTATTAGTATAAATTCATATTCAACATTTATTATTTTGTTTATTTAATTTATTTAGTTTATTTTATTTTATATGTTTCTTTATGTTTATTATTTATTTTTATTTAATTTAATTTATTTACTTTAGGTTTATTTATTTTAGTTTAGGTTTTTTATTTTAGTTTATTTTTTTGGTTTAGGTTCATGTTTATTTTTTAGTTGAGTTTTTTTTATTTTAATTTTAGGTTATGGCCTTATTTTTTATTTTTAGTTTTAGTTTTAATTTTTAATTTTTTTTAAGGTTTAGGTTTTAGGTTTTTAATTTAGGTTTACTTTTAGGTTTTATTTTTTAGTTTATGTTGCAGTTTAGTTTATTTTAGGTTTAGGTTTAGGTTTTTATATTTTTTTTATTTTATTTTATTTTAGGTTTAGGTTTTTTTTAAATAGTTTGGGGTTTAGGTTTTTTTTTTTTATTTATTTTATGTTTATTTTTAGGTTTATTTTTTAGGTTTAGGTTTTATTTAGTTTTATTTTATTTTATTTTAAGTTTATTTTATTTTATTTTGTTTATTTTATTTAGGTTTTTTATTCTTAGGTTTATTTTTCTAGTTTAGTTTTATGTTTTTTTTATTTTAATTTAGTTTATCTTTATTGGTTAATTTTATTTTATTTTTAGGTTTAGGTTTCGATTTTAGTTTTGGTTTTTATTTGATTTTTATTTTTTATTTTATTTAGGTTTAGATTTATTTATTTATTTTTATTTTTAATTTTTATTTAGTTTAAGTTTAGTTTTTAGGTTTTTAAGGTTTAGGGTTTAGGGTTTAGCTTTTAAGGTTTAGGGTTTTAGGGTTTAGGGTTTTAGGGTTTAGGGTTTATGGTTAGGGTTTAGGGTTGGTTTAGTATTTATTTAGGGTTTAGTGTTAATTTAGGTTTAGGGTTTAAGGTTTATTTAGGTTTTAGGGTTAAGGTTTAGGGTTTAGGTTAGTTTAGTTGGTTTAGGGTTTAAGTTTAGGTTTAGGTTTGATTTAGGGTTTAGGTTTAGGGTTTAGGTTAGGGCTTAGGGTTTAGTTTAGGTTTAGTTTTAGGGTTTTAGGTTTAGTTTGGGTTGTAGGTTTAGGTTTAGAGTTTAGGGTTTAGGGTTAGTTTTGGGTTTAGGTTTAGTTTATTTTATTTTTTATTTTTTATTTTTTTTATAAAGTTAGGTTTAGGTTTATTTAGTTTATTTTTTATTTTAGTTTATTTTATTTTTTATTTAGGTTTTATTTTATTTAGTTTAGTTTATTTATTTTAGGTTTATTTATTTTAGTTTAGTTTTATTTTATTTATTTTAGGTTTTAGTTTGGTTTATTTTTAGTTTAGTTTTATTTTTTTATTTAGTTTTATTTTTTATTTTTTTTAGGTTTAGGTTTTAATTTAGGTTTATTTTTTTGGGTTTATTTTTTAGTTTAATTTTAAGTTTATTTTTAGTTTATTTTATTTTATTTAGTTTAGGTTTAGGTTTTATTTATTTTAGTTTAGTTTATTTTAGTGTAGGTTTAGATTTATTTTATTTTTATTTTAGGTTTAGGTTTTTTTTTAGTTTAGGGTTTAGGTTTTTTTTAGTTTATTTTTATGTTTTTTTATTGTTTAGGTTTAGGTTTTATTTAGTTACATTCGATGAAGACTACTCAGGGGCGATCGACCACATCTTTACATTACTTGGATGTTGGCGGTCTGACTATCAAAGTTCTATTTAAGTGTATCGGTCAACATTATGAGTAGAACCCTTGCCTACTTGAGGATCGAGATCTCAAACTCAAAGGATGATGTTGAGAGGATTCAATAAACAACGAGGACCTTGTGGTGTTTATTTTAGATGGGGGGGGTGTATTTTTACATTGATGGTATTTTTTGAAAGATAGAGGTTGATGGACCTAATCATATGTGTTTCCCTACTTTATGGATGAAGAAAGTAGTTTATATTATCTGGGTTCTTAAGTTCCTATGGTAACCCTTCATAGTAAATTACATCTTAGGAAATGAAATTTCTAAGAATACTCTCGAGTAGACAATTATCATCTCCAAAGATTTCAAGGTTAGACTATATTTGTTGTATTTGGAAAATCAATCGGAAAGTTCAAGGAGAAGACTTATTTTGGAATTCAAATAAATAATGCTAATGATACTAAGAAGCTTAGTGAGCATTCCAATCTATCCTATGATTGGGATATGTTTTTATGTTGAAATTTAATTAAATTACTAGGGCTTATAATCCACCAACACAAGGTTGTAGGAATGTCTAAGAGGTGAGGATTTATGCTCGTAGCCTAAAGAAATAGCTACCTCGGATCCTAAATCTAGGGAGTTTTAGTACATGTTAAAGCAGAACCTAAATCTAAGCGACAGGTGGACATAAGGGTTTACTTCCATATGAGAGAAAATTGTCTGACTTCTAGACTTATAACGGCCTAGAGTGGCCGCCAGCTAACTCATCCTACGATTTTAAAACCATGTAGTCCGATCTTATGAATTGCAAGATAGTTAGGGTAATTGATTAGAAGAGACTAAAGTCCTAAACACACTCTCTAAGAGACTAGAGCATGAATGGTATAAGCATATGACTTAATCTATAGATGCAAAATCTTTTCAAATTTTATTTCATTTTAGACACATTATTTTGATAGAGGCTTTAGGATTTTTTATGCTAAATGCATAATAAATAAGTTATGGGTCAAATCAGCTAGAAGAAGGTGTTCTCCACCACAAGAGATGCCCTCACCAGTCAAGCATTTCTTTATCATGTGGGATGGAGATCCTTCATGTTCAAGAGAGAAAGAATATACATGTATGATGTGAAACATACAACCATACAGCTAAGGGGTTGCTAAATCTTTTAGTTATCTTATTTATGTCTTAGGCTTTATGATGAGATTTTGAGTTGTTTAAAATTTAGTTATGAGTGGTTAATTGGGTAGAAAAGTTACTTTTATCCTAGGAGCCTAATCGTATCCAAGCCACATATTAAAGCATCAATCATTTAAGAAACTATGAAAAAATCCTATTGCACAATGTAAATATAACATCAAATAATTATATAAACTATCATATGAGAATAAAAGGCAGTGTGGTGCATACAACTCGAAGAGAAAAGATGGGTAGCTAGCTCCCTTACATAACGGAATATGAAAGAATAATTATAATTGTATTAAATGCTATGGGGTCTTCTTTCTTCATATATCCATTTCTAATTTGGTTCCTTCTTTGATTTGGATGGTGCTTGCTTCAAAGGCATCACACCCTAGGATAAAACCTTCTAGCCCTGCTCATCTAATCCCCCATAGCACTAATCCTAATTCCTATTGAAAAATTACATTTATGTGGAAAAGTAAATCTAACTACACACAAAATAGAGGTTAGCTAAATATACATATAATCCCTAGCACATGTATTTATATATTTTGCACTTAGCATATACATGGGTAATTAAACCACATGTCTAACTTGGATTATGCTTAAGGATTTAAGCAACCTACAAAAAAGCATTCATATTTATTTTAAGCATCCTTAAGCATAATCTCCATAAAAATATGATTAAGCTAATATTAGTCTATCATCTAGTCTATGAAGCATACACAACCAATCTAAAATAATACATCATAAAAAATATATACATCACATACCATCCTAACTTAGAGCTAGAAAGTGGTGACTTAATTCTAATGTGTATTAAGGCTTGTGGTGAGTCTTGTTAGGCATTAGTGTTATATTTTGTAAGTGTAGAAGGATTCAATTTAACATGAAAGGTTGATTTCACTTGAAGTAGTTAAATTTATTTGAGAATTTTAATTTGTGTTTTCTTTTGTTTCATTTGATTACACTTAGCAACTAAGTGTTATAAAGAGAAGAAAAGAGGATTGTCCTCTTTCATCCCTACCTTAAGTCACTTTCTAAAGTATATAATTTGATTTAGTTCTCTTTGTGAATGTATTAAATGATTTAATTAAACTAAGTTTAGGTTCACTTTAAATAATCCTATTCAAAATGAAAGGCATCTTAAGATTAATTTAATTCAATTACTACCACATGGCATATATTAAATCATTTTTTCCATCACATGTAACATGCATATGATTTAATCCTAAGATCTATACTATGCAACATATTTTAGCACACTTAAATGATGAATATATGTGTATGTTTAGAATTTATATTTTATTTGATTAAATTATTTAAACATATTAATTTAGAACTTTATCCAAATTCTTATACAAAAGGACAGAATGAAATTAAATAAGCATGTTGTTGTTAAACCGGGAAGTGAGGTAATCAAATGACCTCCTTGGAGCTAGCTAAAGCCTCATATTCTTGGGATGTCTAGACTTTATACCCATTTGCATTCAAATATATGTAAATTCATATACATGAACATAGGAAGTAAGCTCCAAAACATATGGCTAATTAATTCAACCACTTAGTCAATTATGAATGCATGCAATTTTAATGTAAAATGGGATTTTCATTCACTAATCATATACATATAGATGTACAAAGATATAGGCAAGTACATCATTGTTAAACCAGGAAGTAAGGTAATCAAATGACCTCCTTGGAGCTAACTAAATCCTATTCTGGGATGTCTAGACTATATACTTGTTTTTTTGAACACACATGTATCTATACATAAATGAGGGAAAGAAAACCATGCAAAGATTGTATATTTTTTATTGAATCATTTATATATATGAATTAAAGCTCTATCCAAATTTTAATATTGAAATACATAAGAATGAAATCAAATGGGTATGTGCCATTGTTAAACCAGGGAAGTGCGGTCATCAAATGACTTCCTTGTCCAGACTATATACTCATTACCATTCAATCTTATATAAATCAACACATGAATAGAGGAAAGAGAGATCAACATTCATACACTTAAGATAGAAGCACATGAATTTCTTATGTATTTATAACTAGCATCATAACACATATTATTATTCATTTATAAGCTTTTGAAAAATGCATTTGGATTTAATAGTGATAAAAGCCACACATATATAAAATTAAATCAACACATAAAAGAAATCCATTATCTTTTACTTGATTTTGAAAAGATGGATGCATGAATTCAAATTACATACCAAATTTAACATGATTGGAAAGAGGACAATCAAATATAAGCATGTGATTTATTCAACCAAACTAGTTCTTAGGGACAATCAAATCAAATAAGATTATTTAAAGCAAACCAAAGCATCTTTATTAATTAAGTTTATGATTTGATTTTCATTTAAAAGGAGAAGAAAACATCACTTGTTGTTTTAAACCCATTCCCACATTAGTGATTTAATTTAATTTAAGGAAATGTAATTAAGTTGATTTTATGGGTTAATTAAGTTGAACCCTTAATTTAATGAATTTATTACCCTTACTTATGTCACCTTAGAATAATTAACTAAATAATTATGAGCCAACATGATATGCATGGAAAATAAACTTGTAATGATCTAGGAAATAAAAGGGGCCTAATGCAAGGCTCATGATTAATAGTTAATTAGATTAAGACTTAATTAATTACTCTTATGGTTTTCCACACATATGGACTAACCATAATTTCATTAAACTCTTTTGGTTATTAAACACCTAAAGATGTACCCCATGATTTAATTAATTGGGTTTGATTTCAATTTGATTAAGTGATTTAATTAATTGGTTAAATCTTAATTAATTTTATTTTAAAAAAGGTGAAATGAACTTAGGTAAAGGGGTCTCAACCCTATTCCTTACTTCACTTACTATTGAACAATGATTAATGAACTTAATTAACCAATTTATTACTATTAATGGGATTAATTAATCATTAATTAACTTAAAAGAGTAGTTAAGGTTTAATTGGTCAATTTTCTAATTAAGTGAGCAATAAATCCAAAGAAAATCATGAGAGAGAGGTCATCCCATTAAATTAACCCATAAAATTTGGGATTAATTCAGTAATTAAGAAATAATTAAGCTAATTAATTTTGTAATTAAACTTAATTACTATTCAAAATTTTCGATCATTTTAATTTATTCTCCTCTGAAATACCTTTTAAATGAGTATTTATTTGCATTTGTTTGATTTCTCTATGATGTTTTATGATTTTTAGAAGTTTCAGCCATTAAAAATAATTGATTAAATTAAAGCTAACCTATTGGTGCCATGATGAATGTTAAAGCATTTTTGATCAAGGAATGAGCTTGAGAGCTTAGGGAATGGCTCTAGCGGCTCGTCTTGGGTAGCTAGGACTCTAAGGAATGAATTTTGTGTGTGTTTGAGTAGAAACGAGGGGGTGTATACCCCCGTTCATCTTGATCAGGCGGTGGGATCAGATTTGGCTTCTAGTCCAACCATCTTAGGAGTCATGGGTGGTAGGGGTGAGTTTCTTGCTTGGTTGGTTGAAGGTGTGGAGGTGGCTGCAAGGAGGAATCATGGGTGTCTATGAGTTTTAAATGCTCCAATGGGGAGGGTGAGGTGATTTAGCTCCCATGGGTCATGGCGAACCAACCATTAGGTGGTTGGCAGTGTCCTTGGTGCCTAGGTGGACCATTAGGAAAATGGCCAAGGAATGAAATGAGCACTTGGGTGATTTATCTAATATGATGCCCTTGACCCAAGATAGAATGATTATTTGGCATTGGATTTGATTTGGGAAAATTTGAAATGAGCCAAAAGCGTGTAAGCCCAAATTTCAAGTCAATTGGAGTTGATTTGGTTAGGTTTGGCTCAATTTGACTCATTTAGGTCAAATTAGGTTAGGTTAGTCAAGTTGAAGTCAAAAAAATCAAGGATTGGGTCAAGTTCATATGATCATTTTGATATTTTGTTCAATTGGTTTAGTTTAGTTTGGCTTAGATTTGATTTTGGCTCATTTCAATTGGGTCAAATGGGTTAAGTTGACCAAATTGACCAAATTGGTCAAATTGGCTTGGGTTGGGTGTTGGTTTGGGTTTAGTTGACCAATTGAAGATGATTGTAGGCTTTGGTTTCAATTAATTTGAATTTGGTTTTGATTTAGGCCAACTTGAACCTTTAGGTCAATTTGGGCTAAGTAGGTCAATTGGGTTCAATTGGGTCCAATCATGGCTTTAGTCAAGTTCAACAATCAATTTGGAATGAACTTGAGCCATTGGTTGCAATCAATTTGGTTTATATTTTTTATTTGACCAATTTAGTCTTTTAGTCAATTTGGGTCAACTTGGGTCAAGAGAGCCAATTGGGTTTGGTTTGACTCAATTGAAGGTCAAGTCACATTCAAATATTGATTTTGATTTGGTATGAATCATTTGTTTCAAGGGATTTGGCTTAGGTTGCAATTTTAGTTTGGGTTCATATGGGTTAAGGGGTTGACTTGGTCAAATGACCAAGTTGACTTGACCAATTTGTGATAATTTTTCAACCTAGGGTGATCAATAATCATGATGGGAGGTTTTGATCGGCTTAGTTCAATCCAATTTGGGAAGGATTAGAACTTGGCTCAAATAGGTCAAATTGGCCACTTTGGGTTAAGTGGACCAATTGGAGTTATGATTTTGGATTGAATTTAATTTAGTTGAGTTTATATATGGATTTGGGATTGATATATATAAATTTAACAGGTTCAAATGGGTTTTGGTTCATTTGAACATTTCAAGTCAAAAGGGTTAAGTTAGTTTGACTTGGTGATTTTCATTTGGCATGATTGTATATTTCATTTATATGTTAAACTTATTGAAGGTATGATGATGAGAAAATCAATTGAATTTGGGTTTTGGAATGAAGGAATTTGGCTAAGTCCATGGAGTTGGGTCATGTGGCTTAGATTTGGATTTTGATTTGGTTTGATTTAGTTTTGATGATTTAAATGTATATTTCATTTAAATTTGTGAAGATGATTGAAAATATGATTGATTTATGAGAAAATCAATTGAGTTTTACTTGATTTGGATTAATATTTGGCTAAGTCCATGGGATAGGTCATACGGCTTAGGATGGGTTTTGATTTAATTTAATTTAGTTTTGATCATTTGATGTAGATTTAATTTATATTTAGGAAGATGATTGAAGAAATAAATTGATTATGAGAAATCAATTAATTTTGGATTGATTTGGATTAAATTTGGCTAAGTCCATGGGATAGTTCATTTGGCTTAGGAAGGGTTTCAAGTTTGGATTTGACCATGGGCTTCAATCATTTGGTTTTGGAATTTGGGTTTGGATTTGGATTTAAATTTGATGTTTGAATTGAACTTGAGGTTTGGTTTGAGAAGGTGAACATGGATTGGATTTCGGTTGTAGGGTAGGTGGATTATCCTAATCCCTAAGGCATAACCTAATCCTATGGTTAACCCTTCTAACTCTTTAAGCTTAAGTTAAGTGTTTACTAATTGTTAGAGCGTCTTATGACTAGAAGTCTTAGTGTCTAGAACACTCTTAAGTCTAAGATGGGAAGATTGAATGCACTCCAAAGTGAGGTCAAGGGGCTGTAGGCTCCATAGTGTTGCCCTTGGAGATAGATGATTGGAAGATTGAAGCTAAGTTTCACATTATAGACTTGAATACATCTTTGAATGCTTTGCTTGGGAGACCATGGATACATGAGAACAACATAGTTTCATCCTCTACATGAGTGTATGAAGTTTGTGAGGAGGTGGGATCATCTACTATGTCAAAGGAGATCTCAAGCCATTTATAGTTCACGAGGTGGGCATATATGAGGATGCGACTACCTCCCTCAAAATCAACAAGTCTATTCTAGTGAACTTGGCTAAAGTTTAAAATAAAACAAAAGAAAAAAAGAAAAAAGAAAGAAAATGAAAAATAAAATTAAAAGGGGTGAAAATAGACTTGGAGGAGAAGTGGAGCCTAACATTAGATTCCACTCATAATTTGTTACTCTATTTGAACATATGGGTAAGAAGACCTGACCTCTGCCAGACATCCGAAGAGGCTAGTTCAAAGGCAGTCCCAGGGGTGAAAAACCTCCTTATTGCCACCCAACAAAAGATATGTCCCAACTACCAGGAGTACACCTACATATACATATATGCTTAGAATCTATTTCATAGGATGAGTCTTATATGGTTTACACACCAACAAGCTCTTCTCAATAGTAGATTCTCTTGGAGGTGACACTTGAGCCAGATAACAATGGAGATGGTGCCCCAAAGCAAAGCATAAGTGTATCCAAGTCTATATATATATGAAAAGTTAGGCATCGGTTGGGAACCTTAGCTCTAACCCACTTTCTATCAAAAGCTAAGGGTTTGGTAGTTAAGGAAGCCCCTAAGTCATCCACGTGTGAAGACTTAGAGGTTCTTTCTGGGAGCATCATCCTTAAGTCAAGAAATTGATGTAGAACTTGAGGATGATTTATATAAACATTTAATATAATTATGTTTTTATGGTACTTGCCTTGTGTTCATAATTTACCAAAGAAAGGGTTTATCCCACCTATTTATTCAAAGCACAAGTCAGACTACTTGAAAATAATATGGAAGAACAAATGCAAAAGCTCTCAATCAAGACCAAGACTAGGATTCGATACAGTGAGTCCAGTCGATGATGATGATTACTACTTAGTCATTGCCAATCATTTGGAATCTGATTGGTTCTTTTCAAATCACATTAACTCATATGAGGAGCTATGCTTAGATACTTTAGATGATCTAGATGATTTTGAAGTCAAAGATGCATGGAGTTTGAAGAAGAGAGATCAGTCAACCATCGAGCTCAATCAACTTAGAAACTAAAGAAGATCCATGGCCGACATGCATCATTTCTTTATTGAATGAAATTGAAACAAATGATGTAGTTAGGCTATTAATTGAGTTTAAGGTCTATTCTTCATGGAGTTATGAAGAGACTTCTATATTGGCTCACGATGCGGTCCATAAACTAATAATAGAGCCTATTACTAACCCTATCAAGCAAGCTCCTAGATACATATGATTAAACATAGAACAACAGGTCATTTATGAAGTCAATAAATTAATCGATCTTTGGCTTCATGAAGAAAAATATCCTAACGGTTGCTTGACATCATCCCAATTAAGAAAATAATGGCCAAATTCACATATATTTTTAGAGATTTAAATAAGGCATGTCAAAAGATGAATTCCATTACCAATCTCGAGCTCATGGGTGAACATTGCCTCATGCGTCTTCTCTTTCATGGATGGCTCATCTAGATATAACCAAATAAAGATGGCCCTTGAAGATGAAAGAAATATTACTTTTAGAACCCTGATCGAAATCTATTGCCATAAGGTCATGCCTTTCAGCCTTAAAAATGATGGTGCCTCATACCAGTGAGCTATGACTCGAGTCTTTGATAAACTCATTCATCATCAAGTCGAGTGCTATGTCGATGATCTCATGGTCAAAAGTAGAGAAAAGGAAGACCATCTCTTTGACTTGAGAGTAGTTTTTGAATAGTTAATACAATTTTTAAAATGAACCCCTGTGTGCATTAGTAGCTTTGGAAATTCCTTGGGTTTATTGTGCGACACAGGAATCAAAATTGATAAGAAGATCAAGGCGATATTAGAAATTCCACCCTAAAAGTTTAACTCAACTCGATTATTCTAAGGCGGTTGGCATTTCTAAGATGCTTTATATCCAACTTATCGAAGATGTCATCCATTCTTATCACTTGTCAAAAAGGATGCCAAGTTCAAGTGGGATGACAAGTGTGAGCATGCCTTTGAAGACATCAAGCATTAATGATGCCACCGGTTCTAAACTCCCATCCCAAGAAGCCTACTTTACACTCGTGTTAGATGACTCCCTTGGTGCTTTGTTGGCCAAGCCAATGATGAAGGAAGGAAAATGCACTCTACTACCTTAGATGTCTAATCCCCTAAGGCTAATTATCCACCCATTGAAGCATTGCCAAGCTTTAATCTTTGCATCCCTAAAGCTACAGCACTACATGCTTCCTCATAAGATGAACTTAATCTCTAAGATCAATCCAATATAGTATCTCATGACACAGCTGACACTATCGAAATAGTTGGCATGATGGATCATGATCCTCTCACAGTTTAACATTACCTTCATACACCTTCGTGCGGTGAAAGGACAAGCGCTAGCAGATTTCTTAGTAGCACACCCACTTCTTGCTGACGCTCTGCTTAGTGATGATCTCTCTCATGAAAAAATCATGAACTTAGGGGATACTAGCATTCACCACTGGGAGATGTACTTTGATGGTACGGCTTCCTCTCAAAGAGGAGAAGAATCACAATCTATTATTCTAGGAAAGGCAAGTGTATGAATAGTTCTCTTAACTCCGGACCATGATGTGATGAGATTCTCATATGATCTGTGTAATCTTTGCACCAATAATGAAGCCAAATATAAGGCTGATTGGGTCCATTATTACTAAGCATCCAAGACATCAACATCTTGAGGATTCTGCTAGTTATCAACAAAATCGTTGGGCTATAAGGTTATAAAAAGCTCCATCATAATAACTACACCATGGACTTGAAATCCTAGAGGTTAGCATTTATAAGATTCCTCGAGGAGAGAATGCCATAGCGTATGCTTTAGCAAGCTTTCAAGAGTTGGCATGTCAGGAGGATGAGTCCATATCAAAGGTCAAAATAGACAAGTCTTATCTTGTGGTATTGAACTCATCAAAAGTACTCTCTTGAAGGGAGGTTGCCATTGCCAAGAAAAGGAGGAGTTAGATTGAGAAAACCATTCATGGATTACCTAAATAAAGGGAAAACTACCAGAGAAGTCCCCCATCGGATGAAGAGAGCACATTCCTATGCTCTTGTGGATGGTGTATTGTACTAGTGGTCTTTCGATCATATGTGGTTTTGTTATTTTGAAAAGCATAAATCCTATAAAATTGTGATTGAGGTACACTCAGGATTATGTGGAGCCAACCAATCTGGTCCAAAGATGAAAGCCAAGATCCAGAGACTAGGATACTACTGGTCCTCGATGATCAAAGATTACATGGATATGGCTAGGTGTTGCCACCAATGTCAAATACACGGTGTGGTCCTACACCAACCACCCAACCTTCTACATCTTGCATTGGCCTCATGGCCATTCAAGTGTTGGGGTACCGACATAGTGGGTCCAATTGATCCTCATTCTTTCAAGGGTAATCAATCATCATCTTTACTACTCCAAATGGTAGATTCGCTCAAAGAGGTCGCTTTCGCATGTGCTCTAGTTTTTTAGAACCATATTATATAGGTTGAGTGTCTCGATGAATTATATCGATAATGGTACGCATTCAAGAGCACGAGACAACTTTTCGAAGACACAACATAGATTGGATATATTCTACCATCGACTACGAGGAAAATGACTTAGCGAAGCCTTCAACAAAACTCTCATCCAAATACTGAAGAGGACACTCGACAACAACAATCGATAGTGGCATAAGCAGTTAGTTGAAGCCTTGTGGGCCAACTTCACAACATATAGAACTCCAACTCAGTCTACTCCTTTCTCCATAGTGTATGGGTTTGAAGCCATTCTACCATTAGAAGTTCAACTCTCATCACTAAGGATAGTGGGTAGAAAGATCACAATAATAACACCAAGTTATGTTAGAAGAGCTCAAGGTTTGGAGGAGAGATGGCACATGCAAAACATCAAGTTATACAAAGCTAAAATGATTCAAGCTCACAACAAGTTTGTCCATCTAGAGAGATTTTCAAGTAGGGAGCTTATTTTACTAAGGAGGCGATTGTTGCTCACGTAAGATGGGAGGCAAGTTTGAACCCACTTGGGAAGGCCTTTTGCAGAAGGCCTACCTAGGAGGATCTTATATTATTAATCATAAGGATAGCGCAATGCTTCCAATGAGGCTCTAAAAGAAATATTATAAATCATGTTTGAAAATAATTATCATCAATGAAAATTCCATTTCAAATTCAATCTCTTACATCTTGAAAGAATTCTTGTTGTGAATCTACCATGATGTGTTTAGGGTAGGTGTAAGGAACCTAAGTGGCATCTATCCTTCATAGACACAACACAAACTACTACAAACATAAAATAAACACATATCTTTTATCTCGGGCTACTCGAGTTGAGATAGCCCTGACACTAACTTCTAGCTCTGGGTGAGGTGCTACCCTGTTAGTGTGTCACCCTAGTGGTATTCTTGCTTTCAAGGATGTAAGTATACTATGCTTTTCCTCCTTACTTGGCCACAGACATTGATGAGCGCCTTGTTAGTTTGGTAGGCCTTCTTGCATGTGGTGGCTACCTCATTGGCTTCATTTAAGAGGATGTGAGTGCTATGCTTTCTTCATGGATTAGCCTTCATTACCTTTGGGTCAAGTATATTTGAGTTTAGGATAAGTCCCCTAGCGGCTCCTTCCCTCTTGACTGCTTCAAGTCTGGGTCCAGTCCTTCCTCGAGGATCCCTTCTTAGTAGTTATTCTAGGTTAGATAGCATATATCCCAGCGATAATAAACTATCCCGATGATCAATTCGACTTGGAAAATTGTAAGCCTAAATGCTTTCTTTCCATATTGATCATTGCACACCGAAGGGCACCTTAGGTTGGTTGGTTCTCACTATGCTGACGGATACACCGCTCATGCTGATGGATACACCTTAGGTTGGTTGGTTCTGACACCTTAGGATATACTTATGGCAGTTGTAAGTCTGCTACACTTTCTCATTGAGTTGGCCACTGTACACTTATAAACTTTCTTTTCCGGGGATAACAACCCCAGCACCTCCCTATGGGCACTATATATGGGATCATCCTTTTGCAACCCCATTTAGACACTACAGGTTACTATCAGTTGGACAATTCTCTTTCCCTATAACCTTTGGTTGGAGAATCCATCCCATGGATGTGTAGATTCTCTAGGTCTAAATTTTAGATAGGTCAAGTGACATAGCCCATTTCTGTGGTCCCACCAATAGGGTCCACTCAAACATAAACAAAATATATATTTTCTCTTGTGGATTAGGAGGACACCCCTTAGCGAATTTTCCCAAGCAGGCATCCTATCTTTAGGGTAGTGTTAGCAAAACTCCCAATAGAAATTGCCTAACTACTCTTCAGTTGATATTAGTCCCCAATGGCATTCACTCAGTAATCACCCCTAAGTCAGCTTCCATTTGTTGTGTTTCCAATAGGTTACCCCAGTGGTTGATCTCTGCATTAGAAGATGTAAGACTGCTACACCGTCTTCCTAGCATAGTCATTGCACACCGAAAGGCAACCCATTAGGGTGGCTAGCTCTACCCCACAGCCAGTAGGCTATCCCTTTGGATTTGTACATCTAAGATAAGACAAGTCTGATATAGCCCCTTCTTAGTGGGTCCATCGCACACTGACATGGTCCATAAATTAAATCTATCAAATTTGATTGAGCTCACATCCCTAATGGATATGCCCTCAATTTTGAAATCAAACTAAACCAAACAAACCATATCAAATCACATGAAATTAAGATAAAATTAATCTTGACTATTTTTGAGTTGACATAAGTCCTGTGGCATTCACTTTCAATAGCCTAGGTCGGTTTGATTTATGCATCCAACAGGTCACCCAGTGGTTGTTCCTTGCTTTGGAATATGTAAGTCTACTTCTTCCCAACAATTGCACAAAGGCAAACCCCTTAGGTTTCTTGGAGCTCAGTGTAGATTATCCCTTTGGATTTGTAAACCTGAGGTATGTCAAGCCTAATATAGCCCATTCTTAGTGGGTTCATCACACATCGATAGGGTCCATAAATTAACTCAAATTAAATTAATCCCAATTTGATTTTCCCTAGTGGAGTTAAATCACACCATTCTACCCAATGGAGCCCCAAATCATATGTAAACAAGTCAAGCAAAAAAATCAAATTCAAAACCAACCTCCTTAGTGAAGCCAAATTAAACCAACTCCCCTAGTAGAGTCTAAATCAAAGAAATCTAACCAAACTTTTATTCTCAATGGATACATCCCCAAATAAATCTATAAAATCAAACTCAAATCCCAATCCTAGGATATCTTGAACCTTCCACGGTGAAAGGTTCATATACCTGATCCCCAGTGGACTCGAGCCCATATCTCTAACAGATATGCCACCACATCAATTAAAATAAAATAAATTAAAGTCAATTCGATATTAATGCTCGGTGGATTATAGATTTTTATCCCAAGCGAAACTTTTTTCCATAATTCATATAATCAAATCAAATTCAAAACTTATCCCCAACAGATTTTCTTCTTCCATGCCCTTGATATAGACCCTTCACATGTCATGTCCAATGCATGTGATCCCCTAGCAGATCTCCCTCCATGTCCTTGACATGGAATTCTCATCAAATCTCATTTCTTCTCTTATGAACACCTTTAATACTTCAACCAAAAGCTAATAATGTATTCATTCAAATTACATCATCTTAACATTGTAATCAACATTTTAGGATTTTGATGGTGCAAGCTCAAATCTAATATCATGCTAAAAATATTATAGTGTGAATTAACACACTATATTATATTATAATATATGATGTTATATTATAATTTCTATAATATAATATATTGTCTAACATTACACCTCATTAGAATAACTTAAAAGGAACAAATAATAAAATTTTCTCAAAATATGAATAATGTTCATTTTGGATGTAAAATTATTATTATTTTACTAGAAATGGTACAAAATAGCATAATTTTGCTGTTGCTTCTTGGTGTGTGCCATGAATTTGGCCAAATTCTTCCATCTCAACCTTCAAATTAACATTTTTTGTGAGTTTTGACCCAATGTATTATAACAAAAAAAAAACATACTAAAATGTACAATAACATTTAGTAACACAGCACCACATTCATATATATGTGAAGTTATATTGTTATGTACATTATATTTTAATATGCTTTCATATAATATATTATCTTACATTACATCTTAAAATGAATCACTTTAAGCAAAAAATTTATAAAATTTGGTTGAAAAATGAACATTTATTTTGGATGCAAAATTCCATTCTTTTGATTAAATGACACACCATTGCACACCCCCAATGATGTTCCCTAATGCTTACCTTCAATTTGGCCAAATCCCATCATCTCAACCTATAAATCAATATTTTTATGAATTACACCAATAAAAACTCTACTACATCATACTATAACAAACTAAAATATGCTAAACAATAAGTAGTAATACAATAGTATGCTATAATGCATGATGCTACACTATGTTATGGCATCTATATTATAATACACTATAACATATTATATTATATTCCATTGCATATCACATCATGAGATTGCTTAAGATAAAAAATCATAAATCTAGTCTAAATAATAAAAACTATATATATTTTAATTATATCACTTACATATTTTAAATTGAAATAAATATATTATGATGCCATGCTCTACCTATATGAATTTGGCCAAATTCCACCATTTTAAAGTCTAAATCAACATTTTTTATAAATAATGCTAGTGTAGGCTTGCATGATTGTAAAACAAAAAGAATTTAAAATGCATAGAATAATATATTATGATATATGATGTTATACTATGCTACAACATATAATATTTATTTTGAACATAAAATCTTACTTTTAGACTATAAGTGGCTCAGCACATCTTTTGTACTACAACCTAATTCCCACTTCAAATTTAATAAATTTTATAATCTAATTTATTAAATCAATATTTTTATGATTTATATTAATATAGACTATAGGGCATAATACCATAATATACTAAAACATTTCAAAACATCTTATAACATCCAAAAACACATTATTGCATGCTTAAATATATGATACTACATTATACTATAATATATGGTATTATAATATGATTTAGGGTTAGGGTTTAGGGTATTCAAATCTCTAATAGTCAAGGGAAAGTATCTAGAAAACATTTTCTTTAGCTACCATAACTATGTTAGGATTAGGTCATTCTTTAGATATACTCCTAATGAAATCTTTATTCAAAGTTTAGTGATTAGGGTTTAGGGTTTAGGGTTAGGGTTTTTGAGTTAGTAGGGTTTAGGGTTAGTATAGGATTTAGGGTTTAGGGTTTAGGGTTTAGAATTTGGGGTTTATGGTTTAAGGGTTAGGGTTGTAGGTTTTAATATTTAGGGTTTAGAGTTTTAGGGTTTAGGGTTTAGGGTTTAGGGTTTAGAGTTTAGGGTTTAGGGTTTAGGGTTTTAGGGTTTAAGGTTTAGGGTTTAGGGTTTAAGGTTTATGTTTTAGGGTTTAGGGTTTAAGGTTTAGTGTTTAGGGTTTTGGGATTATAGGGTTTAGCATTTAGGCTTTAAGTTTAGGGTTTAAGTCTTAATTTAGGGTTTAGGGTTTAGGGTTTAAAGTTTTTTTTAACAAAGAACAAAGTTAGATTCAACATTTCTTCTTTTTGATTTAATGAACCAAGTAGCACCCCAAGTTTTTTAAGATACAAGATAAAAAAATTAGCACCCATAGTGCAATGAAAAACCCTACATAAGTAGAACCATCTCTACTCTAAAGATAGTTCCATAAAATGAAGCGAGAGGTGGATTCTTGGTTTCCCAGTTCCCATTAGAATCACCCCCGCCTCTCGAGTAGCATAATCCGCCATCATATTTGTGATCTCTCCCTCTACCATGGTTATATCTCTGCTCTCCTTGCCTCCATAACCACCTCTAACCACCACCTCCATATCTGCAGTACCTAGATCCCCCACCACCACTGTGATAATCGCCTCCACTTCTCCTCCAGAGATCTAGGCGAGCTAGTTGATGGTGATGTTCCTGCCATCAAGGTTATACCCATTCTTAGGGTTTAGGGTTAGTTTATGATTTAGGGTTTAGGGTTAGTTTAGGGTTTAGGGTTTGGGGTTTAGGATTTACGGTTGTAGGTTTTAGGGTTTAGGGTTTAGGGTTTAGGCTTTATGGTTTTAAGGTTTAGGGTTTAGGGTTTAGGGTTTAGGGTTAAGGGTTTTAGGGTTTAGGGTTTAGGGTTTTGGTTTTAGAGTTTAGTGTTTTAGGGTTTAGGATTTATAGTTTAGGGTTTAGGGCTTAGGGCAAGTTTTAGGGTTTAGGGTTTAAGGTTTAAGGTTTAAGGAAGTTTTAGGGTTTTCATTTTTTTAAATTAAATAAACCGGTAGGTTTAGCTTTATTTAGTTTTTTTAGTTTACTTTTTATTTATTTGAGTTTATTTTATTTTTTTATTTAGGTTTATTTTTTATTTTTGTTTAATTTAGTTAATTTATTTTAAGTTAATTTATTTTATTTTAGGTTTTTAATTTTAGTTTATTTTTTAGGTTTAGGTTTTTTTTTAGTTGAGTTTTATTTTTATTTTATTTTTTAGGTTTATGTTTTATTTTTTTATTTGTAGTTTTAGTTTTAGGTTTTTATTTTAGGTTTATTTTTAGGTTTTTGCTTTTAGTTTAGGCTTAGGTTTATTTTTTGTTTATTTATTTTATTTGATAAGGTTTAGGTTTAGATTTAGGTTTTATTTATTTAAGTTTAGTTTAATTTAGTTTAGATTTAGGTATATATTATTTTTATTTTAGGTTTAGGTTTTTTTTTTTAGTTTAGGATTTTGGTTTTATTTTTTATTTATTATTAGGTCTAATTTTTAGGTTTATTTTTAAAGTTTTGGTTTTTATTTAGTTTTTATTTTATTTTATTTTAGGTTTATTTTATTTTTTGTTTTAATTTTATTTAAGTTTTTTATTCTTAGGTTTATTTTATTTTTTTAGTTTAGTTTAGGTTTTTTATTTAGTTCATTTTATTTTTTATTTTATTTTAGATTAAATTTTAGTTTAGGTTTTATTTTATTTTATTTATTTATATTTTTTTTAATTTTTATTTTAGGTTTTTATTTAAGTTTAGTTTTATAGTTTAGGTTTAGGTTAGGTTTAATTTTAGGGGTTTAGTTAGTGTTTAGGGTTTACTATTTAGGGTTTAGGGTTAGTTTAAGGTTTAGGGTTTAGGGTTTTAGGGTTTAGGGTTTAGGGTTAGGATTTGGGTTTAGGGTTTAGGGTTTAGGGGTTAGGGTTTAGGGTTTAGGGTTTAGTCTTTAAGGTTAGTTTAGGGTTCAGGGTTTAGGGTTTTTTTAGGGTTTGGGGTCTAGGGTTTTGGGTTGTAGGTTTAGGGTTAGTTTTAGTGTTTAGGTTTTAGGATTTAGGGTTTAGGGTTTTTTTAATTAAGTAGACTAATAAGTTTAGGTTTATTTAGTTTATTTAATTTATTTTTTATTTATTTTAGTTTATTTTTTTCTTTTTATTTAGGTTTATTTTTTATGTTTAGGTTTATGTTTATGTTTATTTTTTAGTTATGTTTTATTTATATTTTATTTTTTAGGTTTAGGTTTTATTTTTTATTTTTAGGTTTAGGTTTAGGTTTTATTTTATTTTTTTAGGTTTAGGTTTTAGGTTTTATTTTAGGTTTACTTTTAAGTTTTATTTTTTAATTTAGGTTTAGGTTTATTTTTAGTTTATTTTATTTTATTTAGTTCAAGGTTTAGGTTTAGTTTAATTTAGGTTTAGGTTTAGGTTGTATTTATTTTAGTTTAGTTTATTTTAGTTTAGGTTTAGGTTTATTTTATTTTTTTTATTTTAGGTTTAGGTTTATTTAAGTTTAGAATTTAGATTTTATTATTTATTTATTTAGATTTATTTTTTATGTTTAGGTTTTTATTTAGCTTTTTTTTTTTGGTTTATTTTATTTTTATTTTAAATTTAGTTTTTATTTTATTTAAGTTTTTTATTTTTTTATTTATTTTATTTTTTAGTTTAGTTTAGGTTTTTATTTATTTTATTTAAGTTTAATTTTTATTTTTTATTTTATTTTTTTTTTATGTTTAGGTTTAGGTTTTAGTTTTGGTTTTTACTATATTTTATTTTATTTTTTATTTAGGTTTAGGTTTTATTTATTTATTTTATTTTTTTTGGTTTTATTTAGTTTAGGTTTAGGTTTTTAGGTTTTTAGGGTTTAGGGTTTAGGGTTTATGGTTATAGGTTTAGGGTTTAGGGTTTAGAGTTTTAGAGTTTATTGCTTAGGGTTTAAGGTTTAGGGTTTAGGATTTAGGGTTTAGGGTTTTAAGGTTTAGTGTTTAGGGTTTAGGGTTTAGGGTTACAATTTTTTATTTATGTTTATTTTTTATTATTATTTTTTTAAATTCAATAAACTGGGAGGTTTTGGTTTATTTTGTTTAATTTTTATTTATTTTAGTTTATTTTATTTTTTATTTTTATTTAGGTTTATTTTTATTTTTATTTTTATTTAGTTTAGTTTATTTGTGGAGTGTAATTTTAGTTGTAGAATTTATAGTGGTGGTGTTGTGACATTAGGTGAACAATCATTAAAAAGAGTGAGTTATTTAGATATTTAAGCTCTATTGTTCAAAATGATGGTGAAGTAGATGGAGATGTTATTAGTAGAATTCAAGTTGGATGGTTGAAGTGGAGGAATGCATCTTGTCTATTGTGTGACAGAAAAGTACCACTTAAACTTTAGAGAATATTTTATAAGATGGTGGTAAGACTTGCATGACTTATGATGGAGAATGTTGGCCAATAAAAGAGAAGCATGAGACTAAGTTAAGTGTTGTAGAGATGAGGATGCTCAGGTGGATGAGTGGCTTTACTCTTAGAGATAAAATGCAAAATGTGTATTTTCAAAAAAAAAGTTGGAGTAGCTCCGGTGGTAGATAAAATTAGAGAGAGTGGCCTTAGATGGTTTGGCCGCATAAAGGGTATGTTGTCCAATGACCCAGTTAAGAGAGTAGATGCATAAGATTAACCTAATGTGAAGAAAAGTAGGGGTAGACCTAAAAAGACATGGTTAAGATGTATAAAAAATGATCTTAGTATACTTAAATTGAATGAGAATTTGACACATAATAGGATACAATGGAGATGAAGGATCCATGTAGCTGACCCCGCTTAGTGGGATAATGGGTTGTTGTTGTTGTTGTTTAGTTTATTTATTTTAGGATTATTTATTTTAGTTTAGGTTCTTTATTTTAGTTTATTTTTTAAGTTTAGGTTTAGGTTTAGGTTTATTTTTCAGTTTAGTTTTATTTTTATTTTATTTTTTAGGTTTAGGTTTTATTTTTTATTATTAGGTCTAGGTTTAGGTTTTTATTTAATTTTTTTATGTTTAGGTTTTAGGTTCATTTTTAGGTTTTATTTTTTAGTTTAAGCTTAAGTTTATTTTTAGCTTATTTTATTTTATTTTGGGTTTACATTTAGTTTATTTTAAGTTTAGGTTTAGGTTTTATTTATTTTATTTTAGTTTATTTTAGTTTAGGTTTTGGTTTATTTTGTTTTTATTTTAGGTTTAGGTTTTTCTTTTTAGTTTAGGATTTAGGTTTTATTATTTATTTATTTATAGGTTTATTTTTTAGGTTTAAGTTTTTATTTAACTTTTATTTAATTTTTATTTTAGGTTTAGTTTTTATTTTATTTAGGTTTATATTTTTTTAGTTTAGTTTAGATTTTTATTTATTTTATTTTAGCTTAGTTTTTAATTTTTATTATATTTTATTTTAAGTTTTGGTTTTGGTTTAGGTTTTAGTTTAGGTTATTATTATTTTCTTTAAATTTTATTTTATTTCTATTTAGGTTTTATTTATTTATTTATATTTTTAGTTTTTATTTAGTTTAGATTTAGGTTTTTAGCTTTTTTAGGGATTATGGTTTAGGTTTAGGGTTAGTTGAGGGATTAGGGTTTAAGATTAGTTGAGGGTTTAGAGTTTAGGGTTTTGGGTTTGGGGTTTAGGGTTTAGGGTTTAGGGTTTAGGGTTTAGGGTTTAGGGTTTTAATGTTTAAGGTTTAGGGTTTAGGGTTTTTAGCATTTAAGGTTATGGTTCATGGTTTAGGATTTAGGTCTAGGTTCAAGTTTTAGTTTAGGTTATAGGATTTTTGTATTTTTTTAATAGAGAACAAATTCAGATTCATCATTTCTTTTTTTTGATTTCATCAACCAAGTAACAGACCAAGTTTTTTAAGACACAAGTGGCGACATAGATAAAAAATGAGCATGCATAGAGAAAATCAAAAACCCTAGATAACTAGAATCATCTCTACTATAAAGACATAGTTAATAGCGGCGGTCGGGTGATTCTTGATTTCTCCAGTTCCCATCAGAACCACCTTGGCCTCTTGACTAGAAGAATCCAACATCATATCCCCGATCTCTCCTTCAGCCACCATCACGGTTGTAACCTCCAACGCTCCTCCCTCCTCCATAGCCATCACTGCTCTGACCACCACCTCCATATCCACTAGCACCTCTTGATCCCCCACCACCACTCTGATAACTGTCACCTCCGCTTTTAGCTCCACCGCCAGATCTAGACTAAGTCTAGTTGACAGTGATGTTCCTGTCGTCAAGTTTCTACCCATTCTTAAGGTTTATGTTTATTATTTTTTAGGGATTAGGTTTATTTTATTAATTTATTTATTTACTTTAGGTTTAGGTTTAGGGTTTAGGTTTTAGCATTAGGGTTTAGGGTTTAGTGATAGTTTAGGGTTTAGGGATTAGGTTTTAGGGTTTATGTTTAATTTTCAATTTATTTAGTTAATTTAGGTTTTA
>CM038229.1:16380834-16417518 GCA_021442155.1 Cymbidium sinense | reverse complement strand
AAAAAGATGATCATTTTGGACCTTTAAGAGGAGCACCCAAGTACTTAAGAGGTAAATGTTGATGTTTAAAATTAGTGATATGTAGTATGTGATTGATTTTATTATTGGAGATACTTGGAAGAAGTAATAAAATAGCTTTTGTTATCATTGATAGTAAGACCACTTTCTATGAAATGTATTTAAAAGATTTTTAAGATTCTTGATATGATGAATAGAAGCATTGCAAACAATAATGAAATCATCCACAAAACTTAAATGGGAAATAGGAAAACCACCAAGATTTTATAATGCATACTAGGATTATTTAAGAATAAATCAAGTATTCAACAACAATGATAAATAAAGTAGAAGGTAAAGGATCCCCTTGTCTTAAGCCATGGGAGGAAGGAAAGAAACCCAAAGCTTCCCATTAAGCAAAATAGAAAACCGGCATTATTAATACAATTTTAATAGGAAAAATAAATTTATCAGAAAACCCAAATAAATTCATAATGTGAAAAGGAAATCCCAAGAGATATTATCAAAAGCTTTGGTAATATCTAATTTGAAAAGAATGTTTCCTCCACTATTCCTAGCATCTAAATCATGAATTAATTCTTGGGCAAGTAAAATATTATAAGAAATAGATTTACCTCTAGCAAAACTAGTTTGGTTGAGAGAGATCTTATGAAGAAGAGGACTAAGCCTATTGGCAATAATTTTGGAAATTAGCTTGAAGAAGGTGCAAAGGCGATAGGTCTAAACTCACTCCAATAGTTCGGATTATTTTTCTTAGGTATGAGAATAATAGAAGTGCTAAAAAAATATCTAGGAAAAGGATTACCATTAAAGAAATCAACCACAACATCAATCAAATCATTTTAATAATAAACCAATATTTTGAAAAAATTGAGTAGTGAAACCCTCCATCCAACATATATCTTCATGCTATTAAGAACTTTAAAATTTTCATCTTCATTCGCAAAATAGTAAGCAAAGCATTGTCATCATTAGTAATAATAGAAGGAATCAAGTGTGATTTAGAAATAGCTTCATAAGAGCAACTCTTATTAAGCATATTTCTAAAATAATTAATCCTTAATATCATTATTCTCATAATCCATTCTCCATTATCATTTTTAATTTTCTAAATATTATTTAAAGCTCTCTTTTATTAACTAAAGCATGTAAATACCTAGTATTCTATCACCATCTGTATGTTTACTAGCAGCTTTTGATGCTAATAAGTTTCTTCCATATTTTCAAAATTAACAAGTTTATCCTTCACCTCATTCAAGTCCATAATCTTGGAAGGTTTCTTCATAATAGAAACTTCAAGATCATAAACAAAATTTTCCATATCCTTCATATTAAAGATTTTTAAAATAATGCTTATTCCACCAAACCTAGATTTTGTTTAAGTCATTTTAGTTTAAAAAGAGTCTATTCATCCCCTAAATTATCGGGATGTAAAGGAGCTTTCTAATTTTAACAACATTAAAAAAAAATTGTGGTGTTTATTTTTTGAGATGTGGGACACCACGATCTTAGGGTACTTATTGAAGTGATCTAGTATGACATTAAAGAATGATACTATCTTGAAAGATAGAAATCATCACTATAATAGACTAATCATTAAGGACTCTAAGGCATGATGGGTTTTGAATATACTAGAGATCTTTCCCCTACTTTACATGGAAAAGTAAAGTAGGGTTTATTTTAAGCGTTCATTAAGTTCCTATGGAGGCAAGCCCCATAGTTAATTACATCTAGAATGTGAATTCCTTAGAATACTCTCAATTAAAGTAGAAATTAAGGTCTCCAAAGATTTCAGGCTAGACTATGAAAGGATTATTTGTATTAAAAAAATGGGATTGTTCAAGGAGAAGACTTATTATTGAAGCCAAAGGGAATGAGTAGGAAATGCTCATAATACTAGGAAGCCTAGTGAGCATTCCAATCTATTCTATGGTTGGATTTTATATGTTTGAAGTTGAAGAGATTAATTTTATTGAAGTTGACATTTTATTAGGAAGCTAGGACTTATAATCCAACAACACAAAGTTGTGGAAATGCCTAAGAGTTGAGGATTTATGCTAGTAGCTTGAAAATATAACCTCAGACCTATATCTAGGGAGCTTTGGCATGAGCCAAAAAAGTCTAAGAAAATGGGCATAAGGTTTACCTCAAACCACTCATTATTTGGGCTTATAACCTGGTGGGCACTAACTCCTCTATGATTTTAAAACCATGTAGGCAAGTCTTATGCATTTGAAAGATAGTTAGGCTATTATTAATTTAGAAAGAGACTAAAGTCCTTAAACCCACTCCCCTAAGAGACTAGAGCATGAGTGGTATGAGTAATGACTTAATCTATAAATGCAAATCTTTTCAAATTTTATTTGATTTTTGACACTTCATTTTGACAAAGGTTTTGGATTTGGTATGTATATGCATGATGAAGTTAGATTATTAGCTAAATAAATGGGAAAGAGGTGTTTTCCACACCATAGGAGGCCCTCAAAGGTCAAGCCTTCCCCTATCGTGCAAGGATGGAAACCCTCTCTTAGTAAGAGTAAAGCAATATGCATACATGATGTGAGACATACAACATTCAGCTAAGGGGTTGCTAAATCTTTTAATTATCTTGATTTAATTCCTAGGCTTTATGTGAGGTTATGAATTATTTAAAACTTTAGTTATGTGTTGTAGTTGGGTAAAAGATTTATTTTTCTCTAAGAGCCTAATTGCATCAAGCCACACATTCAAACATCAATCATTTAAGAAATTAAGAAAAGCATTGCATTTCTAGTACACATCCTAAACAAATCATGAACCAATTTTTATAACTATCGTGAAGGAATAAAAGGCGATCTGATGTATGTACAACCAAAGAAAAGATGGGTAGCCGAGCTCTACCTTTATACAACCCAAAATTACAAAATAATAATTATAATTTATAATGAATGAATGCTATGGGGTCTTCATTCTTCTTTCTTCAAGTCTTCATTTCTTTCCTTTGATTTAATTTGCTCCACTTCAAAGGCATCACATGGCCTCCCAGGATAAAGCCTTCTAGCCAATGCTCATCCTTATCCCCCATAGCACTAATCCTAATTCCTAATTGCAAAATTACATTAAGAATAGGAAAAGTAAATCTAACTACACCTGCAAAATAAAGGTTAGTTAAACATACATACAATCCCAAGCAGTTATATCATAATTTGGACTTAGCACTCTGTGCATGGGTAACCAAGCCACACTACTTGGATTATGCTTAGGGCTAAACAACCCAAAGAGTGCATTTGTATTTATTTTTAAGTGGCACATTAAACATAAATTAGGCTAATCATGGCTCTACCATCCAGTCTATGAGACATACATCCTAACATACAGTTTACAATAATACTCACAAACTAAAATATACATCATACCAAGCACTGCCCTAACATAAAGCTAGAAGTAGTGACTTAATTCTAATGTGTGTGTTAAGGATTGTGTGGTATGTCTTGCAAGGCATTAGAGTTTTAGTTCTCTAAGTTCAGAAAGATTTAATTTAACATGAAGGGTTGGTCTCACTTAAAGTTATTTAATTGATTTGAGAATTTTAGTTTGTGTTTTCATTTGTTTCATTTTTTTACACTTAGCAACTAAGTGTTATAAAGTGTTGGAAAGAGGATTGCCCTCTTTCATCCCTACCTTAAGCCACTTTCTAAAGCATGTAAATTTGATTTAGTTCTCTTTAGTGAATGGCTTATTATAAATTTTAACTTAATCCTAAGTTTAGGCTCACTTAAAATAATCTTATTTAATATGAAAGGCATCTTAAGATTAATTCAATTGAACTACTATCACATGGCATATGTTTAATCATTCCTTTCCATCACATGTGACATGCATATGATATTAATCCTAAATATACCTGCACATACAATAAGTTTTAGCACACTTAGACGATGAATGTAGATGTGTATATTTGTAGAAAAGGAGATTTTAATTCATTAGCTAAATGCACATACAAGTGTATCAAAGTTTTAAGCGGATACTTTGCCATTGTTAAACTAGGGGAATGAGGTAAAGACCTCTTGGGGCTACTTAAAGTCTCACATCCCCGAAATGTCTAGATTAGATATACCCACTATTCTTGAATACACATGAATGTACAAATGACTACAAGAATGAAAAATCATGCAAAAGTTGTATTTCTTTCAATTGAATTATTTATACATGTGAGCTAAAGTTGAAAAGGAGATTTTCATTCATTAGCTAAATGCACATAAAAGTGTATAAAAGTTTTAAGCAGATACTTATCCATTCTTAAACTAGGGGAGTGAGGTAAAGACCTCCTTGGGGCTACTTAAAGTATTGCATCCCGAATGTCCTAGATATACCACTATTCTTGAATACACATGAATGTACAAGTGACTACAAGAATGGAAAATCATGCAAAAGTTGTATTTCTTTCAATTGAATTATTTATACATGTGAGCTAAAGTTGAAAAGGAGATTTGCATTCATTAGTTAAATGCACATACAAGTGTATAAAAGTTTTAAGCGAACTTCACCATTGTTAAACTAGAGTGAGGTAAAGACCTCCTTGGGGCTACTTAAAGCCTTGCATCCCTAGAATGTTTACTAGATATACCTATTCTTGAATACACATGAATGTACAAGTGACTACAAGAATGGAAAATCATGCAAAAGTTATATTTCTTTCAATTGAATTATTTATATATGTGAGCTAAAGTTCTATCTAAATTCTAACATTGAAATACATTGGAATGAATTCAAATAAATGTTATGTCCTTTTCAAATGTACTATACACTTGTTAACATTCAAACTTTATGCAAATCCATATAGACTAAAGAATGAGAACTCCATATCACATGTTCTAAGCCCTAGACACATGCAAGCTTATAAATATTTATAACTATTATCACTCCAAATGTTATAGTTGACTTATAAACTTTTGAAAATAACTTTGATTTAATAGCGATAATAGGCACACTTATATTAAATTTAATCAACACATGCAAGCTTGACATAAAGGGAACCATTTAATTTAGTTAATTTTGAAAAGATGAATGCATGAATCAAATGACATATAACATTTAATATGATTGGAGAGGAATAAGTAATGATAAACAAATGATTTCATTCAATTAAATTAATTTCTAAGGATAATCATACCAAATAAAAATATTTGAAGCAAACCAAAGTTTCTTATGACACTTTTAAATTTTATATTTCAATTTGATTTAATGAAATGAAGGAAAGTTTGTTGATCCTAACCCATTCCCATGTTTGTGAATTGATTTAGTTTAATAAAATGTAATTAAGTGGATTTTAAAGATTAATTAGGTTGTATATAAATTCACTAATTAACCTTACCTATATTTTAAAGTAATTAATTAAATAATTATGAGCCAACATGATATGCATCGAATAACTTGCAATGATCCTAAGAAATGAAAGGGTTATACAATTAGCTCAATTATTGATTAATTAGATTAAGGAACTTAATTACTTTACTTTTATGATTTTCCAACACATATGGGTAAATCATAATTTCATTAACTTTCTTTAGGCTATTAAACACCTAAAGATCTACCCATGAATTAATTAATGAAGATCAGATATGATTGTAATTTTAATTTGATTAAAATCATTAATTAATTAATCAATTTCTCTTACTTAATTTGCCAAATTGATTAAATCCTCCAAAGAAATGGATTTATGGAATGGGTTGGGAAAAGGTCCCAATCTATTCCATAAATCCCTCTCTTGAAATAAATTAGAAACAATTAGGAAAGAAGTCCTAATCATTTTCCTCCAATATTTTATATGAATAACTAATCAAATAAAGCTTAGTCAATTGTAATTAATAGTTAAATTATAATTTGGATATGTCTCATAACTAAATTTTCTTTTGACTTTTAAGATCAACATATAACAATTAGGGATTGAGTTGATTTTTATAATTGACTTTCATAAATTTTGTTCAAACAACTTTTTATATTTTATTATAATATTCATAATGTTATTGGTTTACTTAATTTTTTTATACTAAGTTTTACTTAAATTTTATGATAATTTAATTTGTACATATTTTTGGATTTTGTTTGATCACATATTATTTCTTTCTTTTTTATTATAAAGACTGATTAACTCCTTTTTTTAGATCTGATTGAATTTAATAATAAATAAAATATTGGATTTATCATGATCATTTGATCAAAGATCAAATGACACGAGTTAATCATGGCTTGATGGAATCAAATCACGCCATTCATAATCAAAACTATTCACTTCAAACACATAAAATGAATAGTCTTACTTTTTTCTCTAAACTCTTGTCAAAGGATTAAAAGGTAAAGTGCATGGGCTCTAAAGGTTGGATCCTAATGGCGCTCGCATTCAACAAATTAAACATGAGATCCCTAAGGCTTTCTAAGCATTTTAGAATGATACACCACTAGAGCTAATGTCTGATGGATTTTGACCAAGAGGTGGCTTCATTTGGAAGAAATAAAGCCCTATTGAGGTGCCTGTTACGTCATATCAAAACTTTAACTAGCATTCTTTTTCTTTACTCCTATGGTTTGCTTCCTCCTCAATTGCTCATAGACACTTGGCTTTGGGCATCCTACTGGAATAGGAAAATCCATATTCTTGACTTTTTGAATGTTCTAGAATAATCTTATCCACATATATAGTCCCATTGATGATCAAACTCATGTTATAATATGCGAGCCATCCATCCCAGCGGCAATTTTGATAGGTTGACCAAAATGATGACTGTGACCTTCACCTAGATGCCACTCTACCATAGCTAAATCCATCAATGCTCAAACATCTTTCAAAGAACAAAGTTATTTTTTGCTTCCTTCTTCTGAAGCTATGGATTAATTTTTACTTGCAGATCAAAAGGTCAATGGTGTTGTGCATCAGTTTCACTATTAGGAGCGTAGCTAATGTATTCTTTTGTGTCTTCAAAAATAATAATCTCCACCCATATTATATATATGATGTGTTAGGGCATTGAAAACAATAGGTTCAAAAGCCTCTAGAAGCTGAGCATACCACTATGGATCATTGAAGAACCCTCCAGGTGCTACCAGCAGTGCCTTTGATTTGGAATTTCTATATAGATCATTGAGGATGGCTTTTAGGGTATTTAAATCCCTAGCATACGGTTCTTCATCAATACTTACACCTATTCCATGTCCACTCAGCTCATTTCCCTCAAAGGAATACTAGTCTATGGAGCAGTGAGGCTAATGCCAGGGGCCTTCTGCATGATAGCAATCATGTCATCTATGATCTTTTGGATCTTCTTTGATCCGATCTCCTCCAAGGAGACCTCAATGGCGGGCTCATGGAGGACCAGATCACTGGCCTTGATAATTTTTGGTAGGGATTCTTTCTTCACATTGAATCCAGAGAACCATCTACCAGAGACCTTCGAAGGGGTTATTCTCCCACCAGCGATGCAATGGGAGAAGCAATGAAGAATGGGACCGACGCTTGGGGCTAGAAAGTCATGGTATTTATGAAAGAGTTTGGAGGCATAGAGGGAGAGTTCACTAGTGGCTTGCTATGTGAATGGCATGGTTCGATTGATCAATAGAAAATTCATTGGATGTCTCGTAGTCAAATTTATGGGGGCTAATTGGGATCAAGGAAGTTTCGATCAGCTACCTGTTGCATGCTACTGTGTCTCAATTTTGGAGCAAGTGAGGGAAGAGAGGTCACCTACTGGAGGAAGAGGGAGGCATGGATGTAGCTTGGGTCGGCTAGGCCTCACTTGGTTGAGAGGAAGAGATGGATGTGAGGGAGAGTTCATTTTTAGCTTTGCATTCAGCGAAGGAGAGGTGCTCAGAGAGATTTTTTTTATTTTTTTAGAGTTGGATGGGATGGGAGAGGCGCTTTCAAGTGAAGTAGGAATGAGAGGACTTTGGCTTCTCTTGCCTGAACGGAGATGAAAAAAAATCCTCATTTTTTTTGTGTGTGTGTTTCTACTAGTCAGAGAGAGAGAGAGAGAGAGAGAGAGAGAGAGATGTCAACTTTGTTCATGCCTCAATTTCTCCAACATTCCCTCTTTTTATTTCTTTCTTTTTTTTACATTTTTTATGTGTTGTCATGATCAAATAAATTAGTAAGGAGTAGGTCATTTAATAGTTATCTTTTTCACTTTTTTTTTAAAATTTGGTGAAACTTGATTTTTTTTTAAATAAATGATTTTAAAAGTTTTACATAATTTTAATAACTTTAGTAAATAATTGAATGAAAATTTATCAGTTATATGTATAATATAAGATAATTTTAATTACGATTAATAATTATTGATAATATGGATTCATAATTTGATAAATTAATTATTTTAATTTAATGTTTAATATATTATATATAACTTTTATTTTTATTTTTTATTTTGATTTAATTCTGAATAAATTTCATTTAAAGTTTAGAATTGGTTTAATCTCTCTCTCTCTCTCTCTCTCTCTCTCTCTCTCTCTCTCTCTCTCTCTAGTTCTTTTCAGATTTAAAATGGATTGTGTATGTTAAATTATAATTTTTATTTGTTATTATCATTTTATTTTTATATATAGTGACTTAACATTCAAAATCATGATTTAATTTAATTTAGGCTTAAACTTGACTAAAATTGCATTTGATTTTGAATTCTAATATGAATATTTACTTGATGGTTTTATTATGATTTTAGGTAGAACTTGGAATGAGGGGAAGGATTGATTGATTTTAGGTAGAACTTGGCTAAGTCCATGAAATTGGCTTAAGGGTTTGGATTTGGATTTTATTTGGATTTAGGTTTGGATCATGATTTGAAGTTGAGTTTGAGTTTGAATTTGATAAATTGATTGAAGGTTGAATTTATCTTTGAGAAAATCAATTGAATTTGGATTGATTTGGATTTGGCTAAGGCTAGTCCATAAGATAAATCATAGGGCTTAGGAAGGATTTCAATTTTGGATTTGATCATGGGCTTCAATCATTTGATTTAGATTTGGATTTGGATTTTTATATTTGAATTAAATTTGAGGTTTGGTTTGGGAAGGTGAACACAATTTAGGCTATAATAGGTGAGTCTCCTTAATCCCAAGGCATAGCCTAATCCTATGATTAACCCTTCTAAGTCTCTAGGTTTAGGTTAAGTGTTCATCTAATAACTAGATGTGTCTTATGACTAAGAAAATCTTAGTGTCTAGAAGATCCCTAGGTCTAAGAAGAGGAGGTTGAGAACTCATTCCAAAGTGAGGTCAATAATAATATGTTGAATCCACATGTTCTGAAATCTAAAAGGAGAGAAATTCTTTAATCTATTAGAATTATTTTTAATAGAAACCAAAAGAGGAGCATGATCAGACAAGGTTCTACTTAAATGATCTATAGAAGTAATAGGCCATTGAGTAATCCAATGAGTATTAAAAAGAATTCAGTCCAACCTTTGCCAAAGTCTAGAGTTTTTCCAAGTATAATTAGAACCCTTAAAACCAATATTATTCAAATTACAACCAAGGATCATATTGGAAATATCTTCCATGGAATGAATATTAGGAGAAAAACCACCACATCATTTAGAAGAGAACAAAATAGTGTTGAAATCACCACCAATAAACCAAGGTTTATTAACAAAGGTGGCAAAATTAGTCAAGTTATCCCAAAGAAGATTTCTACCATATCTATTACAAGATGCATAAACAAAAGAGCCCAAAACATAATAATCACCATAAGATATTTGAGCATTAACAACTTGATGAAAATCATCAAGAATAGAAATGTCTACAAAGTTAATCCAAAAATACCAAATCTTATTGCTAACATTAGAGAAAAAATTATTGAAACCAATCATTCTAGCAACATGGTTAATTTTATTAGCATGAATAAGTGGCTCAAGAATAATAAGTATGGAAATATTATGGATACAACAAAGATTTCTAATATGGTTATGAATAGAGAGGGTACAAATCCCTCTAACATTTGAAACTAAAAAATTAAACATAAAGAAAAGAAAGGGTGAGGAAATTGAGAGAAGAGGGAGGCTAGCTCTAGTGTTTCTTCTCAATTTGGTAGGAGAATTTTTTTTTTTTAATAGAAAGTCTGGAGGCCATTTTCTTTGCCATTTGAAGCATAATTTGGAAAGGATTTAGCAACATTAGTCACAGATTTAGGAGAAATCTCCTAATGAGAAGTGAATTCTTCTTCCAAGATAATAGAATTTATTAAAGATAAATGAGCTTTGGAAATAGCATGGGAGGGAGCAAAAATTGATTTATTAAAAAAGCAAGTGGGAACACAAACCCTTCCTCAACATTAGCCAAATTATTAGATAAAAGCAAATCTTTTGAGATGATAAATCATCCTAAATTTGGAATATGGAATCAATTTTATCCTAATTATTCATGTATTAAAGCCATATTCTCCATTGAATTAGAATGATGCATACTATTAAATTCCTCATTTATGTTCTCCACTAAAGCTTCATTTTTATCTATCAAAGCCAGTAAGGATGCAAGGATTGAATCAGAGGAAACATAATCCTCATTCAAAATTTTAGAAAAGCTATTATTGTTCACATTAGAAGTCATCAATTGCTCAGAAGAAGTGAAGGTAAATCAGACTTATAGAACATTCAAAGAATCATTTTTTCCAAAGTAGTTTTTTTATATATATTTTTAGTGTTGGGGGTTAGAAAGTTTCCTTAATAGATTTTCTTTTTTAGGTGAGGATGAAGATGAAACATTGAATTATCATGCAGTGGATTTTGCAATGAGAAAAAAAGATAGGGAAATATTCAAATTTAATTCTTTGCATGTAATAATAATTTTTAGATCCTAACTACATTTCTTTGGAGTGTTTCTTGGTAATGTTCAATTCAATAAAGATTCTAGCGACTAAAGGATGAGCCTTTGTAGCCATTTTCCTGATCAATTTGCAATGACCGACCAAATAAAGCATCGACAACAAAAATGAATTGATGGTTAACGAAATGAATTCACATAGGGTGAAATCAAACCGAATGATTGGAGGGTTTAGGTTTAAGTTTAGGGTTTAGTTTAGGGTTAGGGTTAGGTTAAGAGGGTTTAGGTTTAGTGTTTAGTTTAAGGTTTAGGTTTTAGGTTTAGGGTTTTAGTTTAGGGTTTAGGGTTTAGTTTAGTTTAAAGTTTATTTAGGGTTTAGTTTAGTGTTTAGGTTTAGGGTTTTAAGGTTTAGGTCTATTTAGGTTTATAGTTTAATTTAGGTTTTATGATTTAAATTTGGTTTGGGTTTAGGGTTTAAGGTTTAGTGTTTAGAGTTTAAGGTTTTAGGGTTCAAGGTTTAAGGTTTAAGGTTTTAGGTTTTTTATGGTTTAGGGTTTTGTGTTGTAGGTTTTTAGTTTAGGGTTTAGGGTTTAGCATTTAGGGTTGTAGGTTTAGGGTTTAGGATTTAAAGTTTAGGGTTTAGTTAAGTGTTTAGGGTTTAGGGTTTAGGATTTAGGATTTAGGTTTAGGGTTTTTAGTTTAAGGTTTTTTTCTTTTTTTATCTTCCTAATTATTTAAATTAAGTAAATTTGTAGGTTTAGCTTTATTTAGTGTATTTAGTTTATTTTTTATTTATTTAGTTTATTTTATTTTTTATATTTTAGGTTTATTTTTTATTTTTTAGTTTAGTTTATTTATTTTAGGTTTTTATTTGAGTTTATTTTTTTAGGTTTAAGTTTAGGTTTAGGTTTATTTATTTTTTTATTTTATTTTAGATATTATTTTATTTAGATTTATCTTTAGGTTTTTATTTTATTTTTTTATGTTTATTTTATTTTTATTTTATGTTTAATTTTTATTTTATTTTTTGTTTTTTATTTTTAGGTTTATTTTATTTTTTAGTTTAGTTTAGGTTTTTATTTATTTTATTTTTTATTTTATTTAATTATTAGGTTTAAGTTTAGTTTAGGTTTAGGTTTAGGTTTTAGTTTAAGTTTTTATTTTATTTTATTTAGTTTTAAGTTTTTTTATTTATTTTACTTTTAGGTTTTATTTAGTTTAGATTTAGGTTTTTAGGTTTTTAGGGTTTAGGGTTTTGTATTTTGGGTTTAGGGTAATTTAGGGTTTAGTGATTTGGGTTTAGGATTTCGGTTTGGGGTTTAGGGTTTAGGGATTAGGGTTGTAGGTTTTGGGATTTAGGGTTTAAGGTTTAGTGTTTAGGGTTTTAGGCTTTAAGGTTTAGGATTTAGGGTTTAGGGATTTGGAGTTTAGGGTTTACAATTTTTTTCTTTTGTTTAGGTTTAGGGTTTAGGTTTTAGGTTTAGGGTTTAGGGTTTAAAATTAGGGTTTAGGGTTTAGAGTTGAGGTATTAGGTTAAAGGTTTATGTTTTATTTTAAGGTTTAGGGTTTATATTTTAGTTTAGGGTTTAGGGTTTATAGTTTTTTTTTTAACATAGAACAAATTCATATTCAACATTTCCTCTTTTTGATTTCATCAACCAAGTAGCTGACCAAGTTTTTTAAGACATAAGCGATGACATAGATAAAAGATGACCATGCATAGAGCATATATAAAACTATAGATTACTAGAACCTTCTCTACTGTAAAGAGACAGTTCCATAAGCAATAGATCGGATTGGTCATTCTTCAGTTTCTACAGTTCCCATTGGAACCACCCTCGCCACTAAAATAGCTGGATCTGCCATCATATCCCTGATCTCTCCCTCCTCCACCATGATGTAACCTGTCTCCTCACCTCCGCCTACCACCTCCATATCCACTAGCTCCACATCCCCCACCACCACTATGATAACTGCCTCCTTGGCCTTCGCCTCCAACGCTAGATCTAGACTAAGCCTGGTTGGCGGTGATGTTCCTGTAGTAAAGGTTTTGTGCATTCTTAGTGTTTAGGTTTAGGCTTAGGCTTTTTAGCTTTTAGGGTTTAGGTTTATTTTTTATTTATTTAGTTACTTTAGGTTTTGGTTTAGGGTTTTGAGTTTCGGGTTAGGATTTAGAGATTAGGGTTTAAGGTTTTGGGTCTTGGGTTTAGTGTTTTAGGGTTTAGGGTTTTAGGGTTTAATGTTTAGAGTTAAGGATTAGGGTTTAAGTTTTAGGGTTTAAGGTTTAGTGTTTAGGGATTAGGGTTAGCTTAGGGTTTAGGGTTAGTTTAGGATTTAGGGTTTAGGATTTAGGGTTTAGGTTTAGGTGTAGGTTTAAGTTTAGGGTTTAGAGTTTAGTATTTTAGTTTAGGGTTGTTTAAGTTATAGTTTAGGTTTATAGTTTTAAGTTTAGGTTAGTGTAGGGTTTGATTTAAGGTTTAGATTTAGTTTAGGTTTAAGGTTTAGGTTTTAGGTTTAGGTTTTATAGTTTAGGTTTAAGTTTTAAAATTTTAGGTTTAGGTTTAGTTTAATTTTGGTTTAGGGTTTATAGTTTAGGTTTATAATTTGGGTTTAGTTTAAGGTTAATTTGGTTTAAGGTTTAGATTAGTTTAGGGTTTAAGGTTTAGGGTTTAGTTTAGTTTAGGTTTAGAGGTTTAGGGTTTATAGTTTAGGTTTTAGGTTTAAGTTTTGATTATAGTTTTTTTAGGGTTTAGTGTTTAGTGTTTAGGGTTTCAGGTTTAGGGTTGTAGGTTTAGAATTTAAAGTTTAGGGTTTAGGGTTTAAGGTTTTTGGGGTTTAGGGCTTTTTTTTTATGGTTTATTATGGTTAGTTTAGGGTTTTTTTTTATTTTTTTTTTTTAAATTAGTAAAATTTATGGTTTTTATTTTATTTAGTTTATTTAGTTTATTTTTTATTTATTATAACTTTTTTTATTATTTATTTTTATTTAGTTTATTTTTATTTTTATTTAGTTTAGTTTATTTATTTTAGTTTACTTTAATTTTTATTTGATTTTTTAGGTTTAGGTTTCAATTTTTATTATATTTTTTAGGTTTAGGTTCTAGGTTTTTATTATAGGTTTACTTTTAGGTTTTAATTTTTAGTTTAGGTTTAGGTTTAGTTTATTTTATTTTATTTAGTTTTGGTTTAGGTTCAAGTTTAGTTTATTTTAGGTTTAAGTTTAACTTTTATTTATTTTAGTTTAGTTTATTTTTAGTTTGTGTTTATTTTATTTTGTTTATTTTATTTTTATTTTAAGCTTAAGTTTTTTTTAGTTTAGGGTTTGGGTTTTATTTTTTTATTTATTTTTAGGTTTATTTTTTAGGTTTATATTTTTATTTAGTTTTTACTTTATTTTATTTTAGATTTATTTTATTTTTATTTTAGTTTTTTTTATTTTTAGGTCTATTTTATTTTTTAGTTTAGTTTATGTTTTATTTTATTTTATTTTAATTTAGTTTTTAATTTTATTTTTATGTTTAGGTTTAGGTTTTTATTTTATTTTGTTTTGTTATTTTATTAAGCCTTAAGTTTTCTTATTTATTTTATTTATAAGTTATATTTAGTTTAGGTTTATTTTAGGTTTTAATTTGGGTTTAGTGTTTAGGCTTTTAGGTTTTTAGGGTTTATAGTTTAGGGTTTAAATTTTAGGTTTTAGTTTAGTTTAGGTTTAGGTTTAGGTTTAGGGTTTAGGTTTAGGGTTTAGGTTTAGGGTTTATGGTTTATAGTTTAGTTTATGGTTTATGGTTAGTTTTAGGGTTTAGGTTTAGGGTTTAGTTTAGGTTTATTAGGTTTTAAGTTTATAGTTTAGTTTATTTAGGTTTAGGGTTTTAGTTTTAGTTTAGGTTTTAGTTTAGTTTTAGTTTAGTTTAGATTTAGGGTTTAGGGTTTAGAGTTTAGCTTTAGTTTAGGGTTTAGGGTTTATAGTTTTTTTTGGGTTTAGTTTAGGTTTTAGGTTTAGGATAAGTTTTATGGTTTGTTTAGGGTTTTAGGTTTTAGGATTTTTTGGGTTTAAGTTTTAGGGTTTATGTTTTAATTTAGAGTTTAGGGTTTTAAGTTTATTTTAATAGAGAACAAATTCAAATTCAATATTTCTTATTTTTGAATTCATCAACCAAGTAGTAGACCAAGTTTTAGAGATGGCGACATAGATAAAAAATGACGCATTAAGCAAATCAAAACCATAGATTAGAACCGTTCTTGATTATAGCGACAAATCGGATCGACCGTTCTTCATTTTCTCCAGTTCCCATCAGAACCACCCTTGCCTCTCGAGTAGCGAGATCTGCCATCATATCCATGATCTATCCCTCCACCACCACCATGGCTGTAACCTCCGTCGCTCCACCCGCCTCCATAACCACCACCTCCATATCCACCAGCACCTCCAGATCCATACACGGATCCCCACCTTTAGTTCCTCTCCAACCACCCTCCATATCCACCATCATATCTAGCAGCACCTCTAGTAGGGTTAGGATTTAGGGTTTAGGGTTTTGGCTTTAGGCTTTAATGTTTAGGGTTTAGGGTTTTTAGGGTTTAGGGTTTTGGGATAGCTTAGGTTTTAGGGTTAGTTTAGGGTTTGTAGTTTAGGGTTTAGGGTTTTATGGTTTAGGGTTTAGTGTTTAGGGTTTAGGTAGGGTTTAGGGTTTAGGGTTTGGGTTTATGGTTTTGGGTTTTGGGTTTAGGGTTTTGGGTTTTAGGGTTTGGGGTTATTTAAGGTTTAGGGTTTAAGGTTTAGGGTTTAGGGTTTAGGGTTTAGTGTTTAGGGTTTTTATATATTTATTTATTAATTTTTTCAAAATTAGGTAAATGAGTAGGTTTAGGTTTATTTAGCTTATTGTTTATTTATTTTAGTTTATTTTATTTTTATTTATATGTAGGTTCATTTTTTTATTTTAATTTATTTATTTTAGGTTTATTTATTATTTTAGTTTAGGTTTTATTTTAGTTTATTTTAATGTTTAGGTTTAGGTTTAAGTTTTTTGAGTTTAGTTTATTTTATTTTATTTTTATGTTTAGGTTTTATTTTTTTTATTTTAGGTTTAGGTTTAATTTTTATTATATTTTTTTTTAGGTTTAGGTTTTATTTTAGGTTTATTTTTAGGTTTTTTATTTTTTTTGTTTAGGTTTAGGTTTATTTTAGTTTATTTCATTTAATTTAGTTTAGGTTTAGTTTATTTTAAGTTTAGGTTTAGGCTTTATTTTTTTAGTTTAATTTAGGTTTATTTTATTTTGTTTATTTTATTTTTTTTAGGTTTAGGTTTTTTTTATTTAGGTTTTATTTTTTATTTAAGGTTTATTTTTTAGGTTTAGGTGTTTATTCAATTTTTATTTTATTTTATTTTAGGTTTAGTATTTATTTTATTTCATTTTTTTTATTTTTAAGTTTATTTTACTTTTCACTTTAGTTTAGGATTTTATTTATTTTATTTTATTTTAGTTTTTATTTTTTATTTTATTTTATATTATTTTTAGGTTTAAGTTTATTTTTACGTTTAGGTTTAGGTTTTAGTTTAGGTTTTTATTTTATTTACTTTTAGGTTTTTTTATTTATTTTATTTTTTGGTTTTCTTTAGTTTAGGTTTAGGTTTTTAGGTTTTTAGGGTTTAGGGTTTAGGGTTTATGGTTTGGGGTTTTAGGTTTAGTTTTAGTTTAAGGTTTTAGGTTTAGTGTTTATGGTTTAGGGTTTTTAGGGTTTATTTAAGGTTTAGGTTTAGGATTTAAGTTTAGGTTTAGGTTTAGGTTAGGTTTAAATTTAGGGTTTATAGGTTTAGGTTTAGTTTTAAGTTTAGGTTAAGTTTAGATTTAGAGTTTTTAGTTTAAGTTAGGTTTAGGGGTTTAGTGTTTAGCTTTAGGTTTAGGTTTTAGGTTTTAGGGTTTAGGTTGGATTTAAGGTTTAAGTTTAAAGTTTTTTAGGTTTAGAGTTTAAGATTAGGTTAAGTTTAGGTTTAGGGTTTAGGGTTTAGTTTTAAGGTTTAGGTTTGTTTAGGTTTTAGGGAGGTTGAGGTTTAGTGTTTAGGGTTTAGGTTAGGTTGGGTTAGTTAGTAGGTTTATAGTTTAGGATTTAGGGTTTAGGGTTTAGATTTAGGGTTTAGGGTGTTTAGGGTTTAGGTATAGGGTTTAGGGTTTAGTGTTTAGGGTTTTGTTTAATAATTATTATTAGTTAAATTAAGTAAACTAGTAGGTTTAGATTTATTTAGTTTATTTTTTATTTGTTTTAGTTTATTTTATTTTTATTCTTTTTTATTTAGTTTATTTATTTTTAGTTTATTTATTTTAGTTTAGGTTTTTATTTTAGTTTATTTTTTTTTTTGGTTTAGGTTTATTTTTTAGTTTAGTTTTATTTTTATTTTATTTTTTAAGTTTATGTTTTATTTTTTATTTTTAGGTTTAGGTTTAGGTTTTTAGGGTTTAGGGTGGGGTTTATGATTTTAGTGTTTAGGGTTTTGGGGTTTTAGTATTTAGGATTTTAGGGTTTAGGGTTTAGGTTTAGGGTTTAGGGTTATATCAAGGATCCTTCTATGGTTCATAGGGGTTCCTTGATATTTAGCATTATTTCTATCCACTAAATGAACCAAATAAGGGTAATAGCAATTAAAACTTTAATATGACCTTTCATAGTTTTATGGAAACAAACTTCAAGAAGTTGATATAACGAAAGAGAGCCCTGAAAAAAGTTAGTGTTAAATAAATCATCATGCCATATCCAAAGTTTGGAAGCAATAGAACCATTGACAAAAACATGATTAACATTTTCAATATGAAAGCAACAATAGTAGTTGGAAGGTAAATAAAACCATTTAAGCCAGAGAAAGGAATCTACAGGAATGAAGTTATTCAAAATCCTCCAATCCAAAATAGAATAAGAAATGGGAATGATATTGTTCCAAAGTTTAATGAAAACATTAGAGGCGTTTTGTTTATTTCTAATAAAATTCCAAACCTCTTTAAGAATAAAATCGCCATTGTAAGAGAGCTTGAACAGAATTTGATCAGGTTTATTAGAAAAGATAGTGATGTTGCAAACTTGTCAAAAATAGAAATAGGAATGTTGTTCTCATGTTTATTTTCATTCCAATTGGTATTAAGCCAAAAAGAGTTAACTTTGATAGCAACAGTAGAATGTATAGATAAAAGGGAGTGAATAGAGCCATTGCCAATCCAATTATATTGCCAAAAGAAAGAAGATATTAAGCACAGATAAGCGGGTCACTCTAAGATATTAAAGATTGGAAGCAATAGAACCATTGACAAAAACATGATTAACATTTTTAATATGAAAGCAACAATAGTAGTTGGAAGGTAAATAAAACCATTTAAGCAGAGAAAGGAATCTAATGAAGTTATTCAAAATCCTCCAATCAAAATAGAATAAGAAAATAGAATGATATTGTTCCAAAGTTTAATGAAAACATTAGAGGCATTTTGTTTATTTAATAAAATTCCAAACCTCTTTAAGAATGAAATTATTGTAAGAGAGCTTGAAAAGAATTTGATCAGTTTATTAGAAAAGATAGCGATGTTGCAAAACTTGTCAAAAAAATGGAATGTTGTTCTCATGTTTATTTTCATTCCAATTGGTATTAAGCCAAAAGAGTTAACTTTGTTAAGGTAGAATAATATAGATAAAAGGGAATGAATAGCCATTGAATCAATTATATTGCCAAAGAAAGAAGATATTAAGCAGATAAGAGGGTCACTCTAAGATATTAAAGATTCAACAACCCATTTAATGGAGCAAAATTTTCCAAAAGTCACCAACTTTATAAGCACAAATAAGAGGGTGTTCACCTTGAATATTTTCCATCATAAAGTTAACAAAGGAAATCATTCTTTCTAAAATTCCACCAAAACTATGAGAGAAGGGTATAGCTATGATGTTTGCAACTAAGACCACCTTCAGGACCACGATTTATGCGATGTCCAATGCATTATTTTAATAGAATTATTGGATAAAAAAAAATTTATTAGCGATCAATTTTGATAAAAAGAATTAGTGGAATAATAGTTTGAATCAAATAAAGGGCATAAAATTGAGTGCTTTTAAGAATAGTGAGGCGCAAATGAAAGTAAATAGAATTCCCAAACAAAAATTTTATTTAAAAGTTTTTGAATTTACTCATCAAAAAGATGAGATCATTTTGAACCATTAAATAGAGGAACACGCAAGTACTTAAGAGGTAAGTGTTGATGTTTAAAATTAGTGATATGCAAGATTTGATTGATTTTATTATTAGAGATACTTGAATAAATAATAAAATAGCTTTGGTTATCATTGATAGAAATACCACTTTCTCTACCAAATTTATTTAAAACAATCTTGAGGTTCTTGATATGTTTAATAGAAGCATTGCAAAAAATAATGAAATTATTTATTTAGCTTAAGTGGGAAATAGGAAGACCACCAAGAGTTCTATAGTACATACTAGGATTGTTTAAAATACTCATTAATGCTCCAAAGTACTCAACAACAATAATAAATAAAAAAGAGATATTTATCTAAGCCATGGTAGAAGGAAAGAAGTCCAAAGCTTCCCCATTAAGCAAATAAAAAACTAGGTATTAATACAATTATTAATAAGAAAAGTAAATTTATTAGAAAACCTAAATAAATTCAAAATATGGAAAAGGAAATCCCAAGAGATATTATCAAAAGCTTTGGTAATATCTAATTTGAAAAGAATGTTTAAGTCTTAGCATCTAAGTCATGAAATTGGAAAGTAAAATGTTATTAGAAATAGATCTACCTTTAACAAAACTAGTTTGGTTGAGAGAGATATCTTATGAAGTAAAGGACTAAGCCTGCTGGCAAGAATTTTGGAAATCAGCTTATTGAAGAAGGTGCAAAGACTAAAAGGTCTAAAATCACTCTAATAGTTTGGATTATCTTTCTTAGGTATGAGAACAATAGAAGTGCTAAAAAATATCTCAAAAAAGAATTACAATTAAAAAGTAAACCACAACCACAATCAAATCATTTTTAATAATAAACCAACAATTTTGAAAAATTAGTAGTGAAACCCTTACCATAACATTCATGCTACTAAGAACTTTAAAATTTCATCTTCATTAGGTATAATAGTATGTAAATCATTGTCATCATTGGTAATAATAGAACGAATCAAGTGTGATTTAGAAATTGGTTCATAAGAGCAACTCTTATTAAGTATATTTCTAAAGTAATTAATAACTGAATACTTAATATCATTATTCTCCATAATCCATTCTCCATTACTATCCTTAATTTTTTGAATATTATTTAAAGCTCTCTTTTTATTAACTAAAGCATGGAAACACCTAGTATTCCTGTCACCATCCGCAATATGTTTACTAGTAGCTTTTTGACACCAATAAGTCTGTCTCTTTCATATTTTGAAAATTAACAAGTTATCTTTTACCTCAAGTCCTTAATCTTAAGGATCACATAATAGAGACCTCAAGTTCACAAACCATTTTTTCCATATCTTTGATATTATCAAAAAGGTTTTTAAAATAATGCTTATTCCACCGACCCAGATTTTTCTTAAGTATTTTATGCTTAAACAAAGTCTATTCATCCCCATAATCAAATTATTAGGATGTAAAAGAGCTTTCCAATTGTTGGCCACAACATTAAAAAAAATCAATATGCTAAATCGATATGTTCTGAAATCTAAAAGGAGAGAAATTTTTTAATCTATTAGAATTATCTTTAATAGAAACCAAAAGAGGAGCATGATCAAACAAGGTTTTCCTTAAATGATCGATAGAAGTAATATGCCATTGAGTAATCCAATGAGTATTAAAAAGAATCTGATGTAGGCTTTGTCAAAGTCTAGAGTTTTTTCAAGTATAATTAAAACTTTTAAATCTAATATCAATCAAATTACAATCAAGGATTATATTATAAAATTCTTCCATGGAATGAATCTTAGGAGTGCAACCACCACTTCATTCAGAAGTGAATAAAATAGTGTTGAAATCACCACCAACAAACCAAGGTTTATTGACAGAGGTAGCAAAATTCCTCAAATTATCCCAAAGAATATTTCTTCTAGATCTAAGCCCAAAACACAATAATCACCATAAGAGATTTGAGCATTGATAACTTGTTGAAAATCATCAGGAATAGAAACCTCTACAAAGTTATTCCAAAAGCACCAAATCTATTACTGACATTAGAGAAAAATTTATTGAAATCAATCATTCTAGCAGCATGGTTAATTTTGTTAGCATGAACAAGAGGCTCCAAAAAAATAAGTAAAGAAATATTATGTATACGAAAAAGAGTTCTAATATAGTTACAAATAGAGAGGGTACCGATCCCTCTAACATTCTAAATAATAAAATTAAACATAAAGAAATAAAAATGGGTTAAGAAAAGGTTAATTAAGAGAGGAGAGAAAGGTCGTAGCCGATTTAGTGTTTCATGGCAATTTAGGAGGGAAATTTTTAACATTTTTTTCATTTTTTAGCATGATAAGTTTTGAAACCATTTTATTTTCCCATATAATCATCATCCAAGGATGATTTAGCACCATTAGTCATAGATTTAGGAGAAATCTCTTGATTAGAAATAAGTTCTCTTTCTTCCAAGACATTAGAATTTATTAAAGCCAAATGAGCATCAAGAATTGCAAGAGAGGGAGCAAAACATTTATTTAGGCAAGTACAAGCCATCTCTTCATGATCCAAATTATGAGACAAAGCCAAATCTTTATGAGAATTTAAATCATCCTAAATTTGAAAAATAGAATTGGTTTTTTCAACCTGATTATCATGAGGTATTAAAGCCATATTCTGCATTGAATTTCAATGATGCATAACATTAATATCCTCAATTATATTCTCAATCAAAGCTTCATTTCATCAATAAAAGCTAGCAAGGATGCAGGGATTGAATCGGAGGAAATAGAATCGTCATCCAAAAGTTTAGAAAAATTATTATTGTTCACATTAGAAGCCTTCAATTGCATAGATGTAAGAGGTAAAATAGCCTTATTAGGAATATTTAAAAATTCCATTTTTAAGTAGCTTTTTGATATTTAATAGTGATCAGCCTAAGGTTAGGAATAGAAGTTTTGTTAGTTAATTTATTTATTTTTATACTTTATAAGTTAGTTAGTTATTTATTTAGTGTAGTTAGTTATTGTTATTAATTTATGGTTTTATTATTATTTTGGTTTTAGTTAGTGGTTTAGTTTTATTAGTTTAGTTTTGTTAGTTTATTTATTAGTTTATTAGTTTAGTTATGGGTTTAGGTTTATTAGTTTATTATTATTAGTTTTTTTTAGTTTAGTTTAAGGTTTAGTTTTTTATTAGTATGATTAGTTATTTATTGTTTATCATTATTATTAGTTAGTTAGTTGGTTTATTATTAGTTTTCTTAGTTTATTATTATTATTATTAGTTTTTATTTATTATTATTACTTTTATTATTATTATTTAGTTTATTTATTTAGTTAGGGTTTAGGATATAGTTATTTAGTTCTTTATTAGTTAGTTAAGAATTAGTTTTATTATTATTAGTTTATTAGTTTAGTTAGTTATTTATTATTATTATTATTATTATTATTATTATTTATTATTATTATTTTTTTATTAGTTTAATTTATTGTTGGTTTTTATTATTATTAGGTTTATTTATTAGGTTTATTGGTTAGTTATTTAGTTAGTTTTTATTTTATTTATTTAGTTATTAGTTTATTGGTTTATAATTAGTTAGTTATTATTAATTTTTTTTTAATTGGGCTTTTATTATTAGTTTCTTAGGTTATTAGTTGGTTTTAGGTTTAGTTATTATTGTTTATTTATTAGTTAATTTTTTATGGTTTTATTAGTTTAGTTTGGTTTTTTAGTTTTTTATTTAGTTATTTAGAGTTATTAATTAGTTTATTAGTTTAGTTTTTAGGTTAATTTATTAATTGGTTTTATTTACTTAGTTTATTAGTTTAGGTTATTGGTTTAGGTTTATTAGTTAATTTATTAGTTTTAGTTTAATTGTTTTATTGAGTTTTAAGTTTAATTTTTTAGTTATTAGGTTTTAGTTTATTGGTTTATTAATTTTATTTTTACACTTTATTAGGTTTTATTAGTTTAGTTTATTAGTTAGTTTTAGTTTAGTTTATTATTAGTTTAAGTTTTTATGGTTTAGTTTTTTTTTTAGTTTAGTTATTAGTTTATTTTTGGTTTAGTTTATTTTATTATTATTAATTATTATTATTAGTTTTACTAGTTTAGGTTTAGGGTTTGATGTTTTGTTTATTTAGTTTTTTTATTATTATTAGTTTTAGTTGTTTTATTATTAGGTATTACTTTAGTTTTATTAGTTATTTATTTAGTTTGATTAGTTATTATTAGTTTATTATTATTAGTTTATTGGTTAGTTTTTATTTAGTTTATTATTATTTTTAGTTTAATGTTTAGTTTAGTTTAGTTTTATTTATTTATTATTTAGTTTATTATTAATTTTGTTTAGTTTAGTTAGTTTTTTGGGTTATTAGGTTTTATTATTATATAGTGTTTTAGTTTTATTAGTTTTAATTTAGTTTATTTTTATTATTATTATTAGTTTATTAGTTAGTTAGTTTTATTAGCTTATTATTATTATGTTTAGGGTTTATTTATTATTTTGGATTAGTTTATTTATTTAGATTTTATTTATTTTGTTTGTTTTAGGTTAGTTTTTTTATTATTTATTTATTTTAGTTTTATTTAGTTTAGTTTATTATTAGTTTATTAGTTTAGTGTTATTTATTTAGTTATTTAGTTTTAGTTTTAGTTTTTTAGTTTTTATTATTAGTTTAAGTTATTATTTAGTTAGTTTATTAGTTTAGTTTAGTTATTAGTTTTAGTTATTAGTTAGTTAGTTTTATTAGTTATTTAATTTATTTAGTTAGTTTTATAATTTTAGTTTATTAGTTATTAGTTTTAGTTTGGGGTTTAGTTTATTGGGTTTAATTTTAATTAGATATTTATTTGGTTAGTTATTATTATTTGTTAGTTATTTATCAAGGTTTAGGGTTAAGGTTAGGGTTAGGGTTATGGTTTAGGGTTTAAAGTTAGGATCAATATTTAGGGTTTAGGGTTTAGGGTTTCTTAGGGTTTAGGGTTTAGGGTTGTCTGTTTAGCATTGTAGTTTTAGGGTTAGTTTTAGGGTTTAGGGTTTAGGGTTAAGGATTAAAAGATTATGGTTCTTTTTAAAGAAAAAAATTAAATAAACCAATATGTTTAGGTTTATTTAGTTTATATAGTTTATCTTTTTTTATTTTAGTTTTTTTATTTTTGTATTTTTATTTAGGTTTTTTTATTTTATGTTTTTTTATTTTAGTTTAGGTTTTTTATTTTAGTTCATTTTTTAGGTTTAGGTTTATTTCTTAGTTGAATTTTATTTTTATTTTATTTTTTAGGTTTAGGTTCAATTTTTATTTTAGGTTTAGGTTTAAGTTTTTATATTTTTTATGTTTAGGATTTAGGTTTTTATTTTAGGTTTTATTTTCTTAGTTTAGGTTTAGGTTTATTTTTAGTTTACTTTATTTTTTTTAGTTTAGGTTTAGGTTTATGTTTAGTTTTTTTTTTAGGTTTAGGTTCAGGTTTTATTTATTTTAGTTTAGGTTTAAGTTTATTTTATTTTATTTATTTTATTTATTTTATTTTTAAATTAGGTTTTGGTTTTTTTCTAGTTTAGGGTTTAGGTTTAATTTTTTGTTTATTTTTAGGTTTATTTTTTAAGTTTAAGATTTTTTAGCTTTTATTTTATTTTATTTTAGCTTTATTTCATTTTTATTTTACATTTAGTTTTTATTTAATATAGTTTTTTATTCTTAGGTTTATTTTAATTTTTAGTTGAGTTTATATTTATAAATATTATTTTATTTTATTTGTATTTTTTAATTTATTTTATTTTTAGGTTTAAGTTTAGGTTTTAGTTTTATTTTATTTGTTATTTTATTTAGATTTAGGTTTGTTTATTTATTTTAGTTTTATGTTTTATTTAGTTTAGGTTTTGCTTTTTAGGTTTTTAGGGTTCAAGGTTTATGGTTGAGTGTTTATGGTTTAGGGTTTAGGGTTTAGGTTTAGGTTTAGGGGTTAGGTTTTGGTTTAGGGTTTAGGGTTTTAATGTTTAGGGTTTAGGTTTAGTGTTTAGGGTTAACTTAGGGTTTTAGATTTTTTAGGTTTAGGGTATGGGGTTTAGCACTTTTTAGGGTTTAGGGTTTAGTGTTTAGGTCAGTTTTGGGTTTACGGTTTAGTGTTTTAGAATTTTATGGTTTAGGGTTTAAGGTTAGGGTTAGAGTTTAGGGTTTAGGTTTAGGGTTTAGGGTTTAGGGTTTATAGTTTAAGGTTTAAGGTTAGTTTAGGGTTTATGGTTTTTAGGGTTTAAACTGTTTTAGTTTAGTTTAAGGTTTCTTAGGGTTTAGGGTTTAGTTTAGAGTATTTTTTTAAAATTAAATAAACAGGTTTAGGTTTATTTAGTTTATTTTAATTTATTTTAGTATTTTATTTTTTTATTTTTTATTTTGGTTTATTATTTTTTTTATTTAGTTTAGTTTGTTTATTTTAGGTTTATAGATTTTCATTTAGGTTTTTTATTTTATTTTATTTTTTAGGTTTAGGTTTAGGTTTATGTTTCTTTTTTAGTTTAGTTTTCTTTCTATTTTATTTTTTAGTTTAAGGTTTTATTTTTAATTTTTAGATTTAGGTTTAAGTTTTTTATTTTATTGGTTTAGGTTTAGGTTTTATTTAGGGTTATTTTGATATTTTATTTTTAGTTTAGGTTTAGGTTTATTTTTAGTTTATTTTATTTTATTTAGTTTATGGTTTAGGTTTATTTTAGGTTTTATTTATTTTAGTTTAGTTTATGTTTATTTTATTTTATATATTTTAGGTTTACATTTTTAGTTTAAAATTTAGGTTTCATTTTATTTATTTTTAGGTTTATTTTTTAGATCTGGGTTTTTATATAGTTTTTATTTTAGTTTATTTTAGATATATTTTATTTTTTTATTTCGTTTAGTATTTATTTTATTTAGATTTTTTATTTTGGTTTATTTTATTTTTTAGTTTAGTTTAGGTTTTATTTATTTTATTTTATTTTAATATTAATTTTTTTTTATTTTATTTTAATTTTAGGTTTAGGTTTAAGTTTAGGTTTAGGTTTTAGTATAGGTTTTTATTTTATTTTATTATTTTATTTATTTAAGTTTAGGTTTTTATTTATTTATTTTAATTTTTGGTTTTATTTAGATTAGGTTTAGGTTTTCAGGTGTTTTGGGTTTAACATTTAGGGTTTATGGTTTAGGGTTTTTAAGATTTATGATTTAGGACTTTAGGTTTATGGTTCAAGGTTTAGTTTAGGGTTTAGGTTTTTTTTTAACATAGAACAAATTCATATTCAACATTTCCATTTTTTGATTTCATCAACCAAGTAACACACAAAGTTTTTTAAGACACAAGTGATGACATAGCTAAAAAGTGAGCACATATAGGGCAAATAAAAAACCTTAGATAACTAGGACCGCTTTTGTTGTAAAGACCCAGTTCCATAAGCAGCAGATCAGATCGGTCGTTCTTTAGTTTCTCTAGTTCCCATCAGAACCAGACCTCTCGAGGCGGGATCACCATCATATCGGTTCTCTCTCCCACTACCATAGATGTAACCTCCATTGCTTCTCAGCCTCCATAACCACCACTGCTCCGACCACCACCTCCATGTCGATCAGCACCTCCAGTTCCCCCACCACCACTATGATAACAGCCTCCTCCTCCTTCGCCTCTACAGCCAGATCTAGATTGAGCCTTGTTGAAGGTGATGTTTCTTCCTTCAAGGGTCGGCTCATTCTTAGGGTTTTGGTTTAGGTTTAAGTTTATTAGGTTTTAGGGTTTAGGTTTATTTTTTAATTTATTTAGTTAATTTAGGTTTTGGTTTTGGGTTTGGGGTTTAAGGTTTGGGGTTTAGGGTTTAGGGTTTAGGGTTTAGGGTTTAGGGTTTAGGATTTGGGTTTAGGGTTTAGGGTTTAGGGTTTAGGGTTAGGTTTAGGGTTTAGGGTTTAGGGTTTAGGGTTGTAGGTTTAAGGTTTAGGGTTTAGGGTTTAGGGTTTACGATTTAGAGTTTAAGGTTTTTTTTTAATTAAGTAATTTGGTAAGTTTAGGTATATTTAGTATATTAAGCTTAATTTTTATTTATTTTAGTTTACTTTATTTTTTATTTCTATTTACATTTATTTTTTATTTTTATTTAGTTTAGTTTATTTACTTTAAGTTTATTTGTTTTAGCATAGGTTTTTATTTTAGTTTATGTTTTAGGTTTAGGTTTAGGTTTAAATTTATTTTTTTGTCGAGTTTTATTTTTATTTTCTTTTATAGGATTAGGTTTTATTTTTTTTCTTTTTTAGGTTTAGGTTTAGGTTTTTTTTTTTTAGGTTTTAAGTTTTTATTTTAATTTATTTTTAGGTTTTATTTTTTTTCATTTAGATTTAAGTTTATTTTTAGTTTATTTTATTTTATTTAGTTTAAGGTTATTTTAGGTTTATGTTTAGGTTTATTTATTTTAGTATAGTTTATTTTAGTTTAGGTTTAGGTTTATTTTCTTTTTATTTTAGGTTTAGGTTTTTTTATATTTTAGTTTAGGGTTTAGGTTTAATTTTTATGTATTTTTATGTTTTATTTTTTGGTTTATTTTTTTAGGTTTAGGTTTTTATTTAGTTTTTATTTTATATTATTTTAGGTTTATTTTATTTTTATTTTAAGTTTAATTTTTTTTATTTTATTTAAGTTTTTTATTTTTTTAATTTAGTTTAGGTTTTTATTTATTTTCTTTTAGTTTAGTTTTTATTTTTTATTTTATTTTTATTTTATGTTTCTATTTTATTTCATTATTTTATTTTATTTTGGTTTAGGTTTTTTTATTTATTTTATTTTTAGGTTTTATTTAGTTTAGGTTTTGGTTTTATGATTTTTAGGTTTTTATGGTTTAGGGTTTATGGTTTAAGGTTAGTTTAGTGTTTTGGGTTTAGGGTTTAGGGTTTCAGTTTAGTTTTAGGTTTTAGGATTTAAGGTTTAGGGTTTTAAGGTTTAGGGTTTAGGATTTAGGGTTTAGGGTTTAGGGTTTAGGGTTAGGGTTTAGGGTTTAGGGTTTAGGGTTTTTAATGTTTAGGGTTTAGGGTTTAGTGTTTAGGGTTAGCTTAGGGTTTTGGATTAGTTTAGGGTTTAGGGTATAGGGTTTAGGCCTTAGGGTTTTTAGGGTTTAGGGTTTAGTTTAGGTGATTTTAGGTTTTAGTTTAGTGTTTAAAATTTTATAGTTTAGGTTTAAGTTAGGGTTAAGTTTAGTTTAGGGTTTAGGGTTTAGGGTTTATAGTTTAAGGTTTAAGGTTAGTTTAGGGTTTATGGTTTTTTAGGGTTTGGCTAGTTTTAGGATTTAGGGTTTAAGGTTTAAGACTTAGGGTTTAGGGTTTAGGGTTTAGGGAGTATTTTTTTAAAATTAAGTAAACTAGTAGGTTTAGGTTTATTTAGTTTATTTTTAATTTATTTTAGTATTTTTATTTTTTATTTTTATTTTGGTTTATTTTTTTTATTTAGTTTAGTTTGTTTATTTTAGGTTTATAGATTTTCGTTTAGGTTTTTTATTTTATTTTATTTTTAGGTTTAGGTTTAGGTTTATGTTTGTTTTTTAGTTTAGTTTTCTTTCTATTTTATTTTTTAGTTTAAGGTTTTATTTTTAATTTTTAGATTTAGGTTTAAGTTTTTTTTTATTTTTTTGGTTTAGGTTTTAGGTTTTTATTTAGGGTTATTTTGATATTTTATTTTTTAGTTTAGGTTTAGGTTTATTTTTAGTTTATTTTATTTTATTTAGTTTATGGTTTAGGTTTAGTTTATTTTAGGTTTTATTTATTTTAGTTTAGTTTTATGTTTATTTTATTTTATATATTTTAGGTTTACATTTTTTAGTTTAAAATTTAGGTTTCATTTTTTATTTATTTTTAGGTTTATTTTTTAGATGGTTTTTATTTAGTTTTTATTTTAGTTTATTTTAGATTTATTTTATTTTTATTTTACGTTTAGTATTTATTTTATTTAGATTTTTTATTTTCAGGTTTATTTTATTTTTTAGTTTAGTTTAGGCTTTTATTTATTTTATTTTAATATTAATTTTTTATTTTATTTTATTTTTAGGTTTAGGTTTAAGTTTAGGTTTAGGTTTTAGTATAGGTTTTTATTTTATTTTATTATTTTATTTATTTAGGTTTAGGTTTTATTTATTTATTTTAATTTTTGGTTTTATTTAGATTAGGTTTAGGTTTTCAGGTGTTTCGGGTTTAACATTTAGGGTTTATGGTTTAGGGTTTTTAAGATTTATGATTTACAGTTTAGACTTTAGGTTTATGGTTCAAGGTTTAGTTTAGGGTCTAGGTTTTTTTTAACATAGAACAAATTCATATTCAACATTTCCATTTTTTGATTTCATCAACCAAGTAACATACAAAGTTTTTTAAGACACAAGTGATGACATAGCTAAAAAGTGAGCACATATAGGGCAAATAAAAAACCTTAGACAACTAGGACCACTTTTGTTGTAAAGACCTAGTTCCATAAGCAGCAGATCAGATCGGTCGTTCTTTAGTTTCTCTAGTTCCCTCGAGACCACCCAGCCTCAGTAGCGGGATCCACCATCATATCCCTGTTTCCTCCCCACTACCATGATGTAACCTCCATTGCTTCTCAGCCTCCATAACCACCACTCTCACCACCACCTCCATGTCGAGACCTCCAGCCTCCCCCACCACTCTATGATAGCCTCCTCCTTATTACCAGATCTAGATTGAGCCTCTTGAAGGTGATGTTTCTTCCTGGTCTACCATTCTTATTTTGGTTTAGGTTTAAGTTTATTAGGTTTAGGGTTTAGGTTTATTTTTTAATTTATTTAGTTAATTTAGGTTTTGTTTTGGGGTTTGGCTCAGTTTTAGGGTTTAGGGGTTTAGGGTTTGGGAGGATTTGGGTTTAAGGTGGGTTTAGGGTTTAGGGTTAGGGTTTTAGGTTTATGCTTTTTGGTTGTTTGGGTTAGATTTAGGTTTGGTTTAGGTTTAGGTTTAGGGTTTAGGGTTTAGATTTGATTTAGGTTTTTTTTTTAATTAAGTAATTTGGTAAGTTTAGGTATATTTAGTATATTAAGCTTAATTTTTATATATTTTAGTTTACTTTATTTTTTATTTCTATTTACATTTATTTTTTATTTTTATTTAGTTTAGTTTATTTACTTTAAGTTTATTTATTTAGATAGGTTTTATTTTAGTTTATGTTTTAGGTTTAGGTTTAGTTTAAATTTATTTTTTGTCAAGTTTTATTTTATTTCTTTATAGGTTTAGGTTTTATTTTTTCTTTAGTAGTTTAGGTTTTTTTTTTTTTTAGGTTTTAAGTTTTATTTTAATTTATTTTTAGGTTTTATTTTTTCATTTAGATTTAAGTTTATTTTAGTTTATTTTATTATTTATTTTATTTTAGGTTTAGGTTTAGTTTTATTTTTATTTTAGATAGTTTTTATTTAATTTCAGGTTTATTTTTTTTATTTAGGTTTAGGTTTTTATATCTTAGGTTTATTTTTTATTTTATGTTTATTTTTGGTTTATTTTAGTTTTAGTTTTATTTAGTTTTATTTTATATTATCTAGTTTATTTTATTTTATTATTTATTTTTTTCTTTTATTTTATTTTAAGTTTTTTATCTTTTAAAGTTTCAGTTTTATTTTATTTCTTCCTTTAGTTTTATTTTTATCTTATTTCATTTAGGCTTTTCATCTACTATCTTTATCTTTGCCTGGCTTTTTTACTCCATTTTTTGTGGCCTTATCAGCTCAGGCCTCTAGATCTTTGTGCCCAGTGGCTCCAGTGGTCTGTGGCCTCAGCTCAGTACTGGCCAGGCCAAATCGTGGCCTGTGTGGCCCAGGCCCAGACTCCAGGCCCTGTGGCCTGTGACTCCAGCAGCCTGTGGCCCAGGACTCCAGGGCCTGTGGCCCAGGCTCCAGTGGCCTCAGGGCCTTGTCCCTTGCAGGCCTGCGGCTCCTTAGCCTGTAGGGCTCAAGGCTCAGTGGCCGCCTCGTGGCCTGGGATCCGCCTCAGTGGCCTGCGCACCATGCCCAGTCGAGCTCTTACTGTACTTCAGGCTCAGCCCAGCCTGGTTTAGTGGTTAGGGCCCATAGTTTGTCACCAGGCTCATGGTTTTTAGGCCTGTGCACAGAGGATCAGGGCCTGGCCCAAGACTCAGGGTTTAGGGAGGTAGGGAGCATTTTAAAATTACAAACCAAGAGGTTTAGCTCATTTAGTTTATTTTAATTTATTTTAGCATTTTTATTTTATTTTTATCTTGGTTTATTTTTTATTTAGTTTAATTTTATTTTAGGTTTATAGATTTTGTTTTATTTTATTTTATTTTAGGTTTAGGTTTAGGTGTTGTGTTTTAGTTTAGTTTTCTTCTATTTTATTTTAGTTTTATTTTAATTTTAGATTTAGGTTTAAGTTTTTTTTTATTTTTTTGGTTTAGGTTTTAGGTTTTATTTAGGATATTTGATATTTTATTTTTTTTTAGTTTAGGTTTAGGTTTATTTTAGTTTATTTTATTTTTTTTTAGTTTATGGTTTAGGTTTAGTTTATTTTAGGTTTTATTTATTTTAGTTTAGTTTTATGTTTATTTTATTTTATATATTTTAGGTTTACATTTTTAGTTTAAAATTTGGTTTCATTTTTTATTTATTTTAGGTTTATTTTTAGATTTGGGTTTTATTTAGTTTTATTTTAGTTTATTTTACATTTATTTTATTTTTTTTTTGCTTAGTATTTATTTTATTTAGATTTTTTATTTTCTCGTGTTTATTTTATTTTTTTTTTAGTTTAGTTTAGGCTTTTATTTATTTTATTTTATTTTAATATTAATTTTTATTTTATTTTATTTTAGGTTTAGGTTTAAGTTTAGGTTTAGGTTTTAGTATAGGTTTTATTTTATTTTATTATTTTATTTATTTAGGTTTAGGTTTATTTATTTATTTTAATTTTTGGTTTTATTTAGATTAGGTTTAGGTTTTCGTGTTTGGTTTAACATTTAGGTTTATGGTTTAGGGTTTTTAAGATTTATGATTTACAGTTTAGACTTTAGGTTTATGGTTCAAGGTTTAGTTTAGGGTTTAGATTTTTTTTAACATAGAACAAATTCATATTCAACATTTCCATTTTTCGATTTCATCAACCAAGTAACACACAAAGTTTTTTAAGACACAAGTGATGACATAGCTAAAAAGTGAGCACATATAGGGCAAATAAAAAACCTTAGATAACTAGGACCGCTTTTGTTGTAAAGACCCAGTTCCATAAGCAGCAGATCAGATCGGTCATTCTTTAGTTTCTCTAGTTCCCATCAGAACCACCCCAGCCTCTCGAGTAGCGGGATCCACCATCATATCCCTGTTCTCTCCCTCCGCCACTACCATAGATGTAACCTCCATTGCTTCTCAGGCCTCCATAACCACCACTGCTCCGACCACCACCTCCATGTCGATCAGCACCTCCAGTTCCCCCACCACCATGATAATGTAGCCTCCTCCTCCTTCAGCTCTACCAGATCTGGAGATTGGTTGAAGATGCTTCTTCCTTCAAGGGTCGGCTCATTCTGTGGTTTTGTTTAGGTTTAAGTTTATTAGGTTTTAGGGTTTAGGCTTATTTTTTAATTCTATTTAGTTAATTTAGGTTTGGTTTTGGGTCTGGGGGTTTAGCTTTGTGGCTTCAGGTCAGGCTTAGGGTTTGTGCCTGTGGCTTAGGACTGGGTTTGCTGGGTTTGTGGCTCTGTGGCTGGGGGCTAGGCAGGGCTCATGCTCTTGCCTTGTGGCTCAGGGTCAGATCTAGGGCTTCAGGTCGCAGGCCTAAGGATTTGGGTTTGTGGCTCTGGCAAGTAGTATAGTACATATGCTAATTTTATTTATTTTAGTTTACTTTATTTTACTATTTACATTTATTTTTATTTTTTATTTAGTTTAGTTTATTTACTTTAAGTTTATTTTAGCATGGTTTTATTTTAGTTTATGTTTTTAGGTTTAGTTTATTTTTTGTCTAGGTTTTATTTTATCTTTCTATAGGTTTAGTTTTATTTTTTTCTTTAGGTTTAGGTTTAGGTTTTTTTTTTAGGTTTTAAGTTTTATTTTAATCATTTTTTAGGTTTTATTTTTTCATTTAGATTTAAGTTTATTTTAGTTTATTTTATTTAGTTTGTTATTTTAGGTTTATGTTTAGGTTTATTTATTTTAGAAGTTTATTTTAGTTTAGGTTTAGGTTTATTTTCTTTATTTTAGGTTTAGGTTTTTATAGTTTAGTTATTTTTATAGTATTTTATGTTTATTTTGGTTTATTTTAGGTTTAGGTTTTATTTAGTTTTATTTTATATTATTTTAGGTTTATTTTATTTTATTTTAAGTTTAATCTTTTATTTTATTTACGTTTTATCTTTTAATTTAGTTTAGGTTTTTTATTTATCTTTTAGTTTAGTTTTATTTTATTTTATTTATTTTATGTTTTATTTCATATTTTATTTTATTTTATCTTGGTTTAGGTTTTATTTATTTTATCTTTTAGGTTTTATTTAGTTTAGGTTGGTTGACATTTTATGGTTTAGGGCCCAATTAGTTTAGTGTTTTGGCCTGTATTTTTAGGCTCAGCCTAGTTTCAGTGTTTACCCAGTTTAAGTTTGTATTTGGCTTTGTTGGTTTCAGGGTTTAGCCTAGCGCCCAGTGGCCCAGGCTCAGGGTCAGTTAGTGGTCGATAGCCCAGGATCAGTATAGGCCCAGCCTCAGTTTCAGGATCAGTATAGCCCACCTGGGATCACTACTCTTAGAACTTATGGCTCAGGGCCTGGGTGTCAGGCTTAGGGGCCCAGCTCAGTTTCAGTGGCCTGGCAGGGCCCATAGCCTAAGGCCCATGTCAGCTGGGGTTTATGGTCTAGCTGCCTGATCCAGGGCCCAAGGCCTAAGACCCAGGGCCTAGGGAGTTTAGGAGCATCTTTAAAAACTACAAACCAAGAGGTTTAGTTTATTTAGTTTATTTTAATTTATTTTAGATTTTTATTTTTATTTTGGTTTATTTTTTATTTAGTTTAGTTTGTTATTTTAGTTTATAGATCGTTTAGGTTTTATTTTATTTTATTTTAGGTTTAGGTTTAGGTGTTTGTTTTTTAGTTTAGTTTTCTATTTTATTTTTTAGTGGTTATTTTAATTTTAGATTTAGGTTTAAGTTTTATTTTGGTTTAGGTTTTAGTTTTTTATTTAGTTATTTTGATATTTTATTTTATAGTTTTATATTTTAGTTTATTTTATGTTATTTAGTTTATGGTTTAGGTTTAGTTTATTTTAGGTTTTATTTATTTTAGTTTAGTTTTATGTTTATTTTATTTTATATATTTTAGGTTTACATTTTTAGTTTAAAATTGGTTTCATTTTTATTTTATTTTAGGTTTATTTTTTAGATTTGGGTTTTATTTAGTTTTATTTTAGTTTATTTTAGATTTATTTTTTTTTTATTACGCTTAGTATTTATTTTATTTAGATTTTATTTTCAGGTTTATTTTATTTTTAGTTTAGTTTAGGCTTTATTTATTTTATTTTATTTTAATATTAATTTTTTTTTATTTTATTTTATTTTAGGTTTAGGTTTAAGTTTTGGTTTAGGTTTTAGTATAGGTTTTTATTTTATTTTATTATTTTATTTATTTAGGTTTAGGTTTTTATTTATTTATTTTAATTTTTGGTTTTATTTAGATTAGGTTTAGGTTTTCATGTGTTTTGGGTTTAACATTTAGGGTTTATGGTTTCGGGTTTTTAAGATTTATGATTTACAGTTTAGACTTTAGGTTTATGGTTCAAGGTTTAGTTTAGGGTTTATGTTTTTTTTAACATAGAAGAAATTCATATTCAACATTTCCAATTTTCGATTTCATCAACCAAGTAACACACAAAGTTTTTTAAGACACAAGTGATGACATAGCTAAAAGTATATAGGGCAAATAAAAAACCTTAGATAACTAGGACCGCTTTTATTGTAAAGACCCAGCCATAAGTAGATCAGATCGGGCGTTTCTTTAGTTTCTAGTTCCCATAACCACCCAGCCTCTCTCAGTAGCTGATCCACCATCATATCCCGGTTCTCTCCCTCCGCCACTACCATAGATGTAACCTCCATTGCTTCTCAGGCCTCCATAACCACCACTGCTCCGACCACCACCCCCATGTCGATCAGCACCTCCAGTTCTCCCCACCACCACGACAAGCCTCCTCCGGATCTAGATTGAGCCTTGTTGAAGGTGATGTTTCTTCCTTGCTTCCCCATTCAGGGTTTTGGTCAGTTTATTAGGTTTTAGTTTAGGTTTATTTTTAATTTATTTAGTTAATTTAGGTTTTGGTTTTGGGTTTAAGGGGGTTTAGGGGGGAGGGGTTTAGGGTTTAGGAGTTTGGTGGGGTTTAGGGTTTGGGGTTAGGGAGGGTTTATGCTTTGGTAGGGTTTAGGCCAGGATGGCCCAGGGTCAGGTTTGGTTTAGGGTTTAGGGTGGGCCTTTTAGAGTTTTTTTAATTAAGTAATTTGCAAGTTTATCTATATTTAGTATTTCAATTTTTATTATTTTAGTTTATTTTATTTTATTTCATTTATTTTTATTTTTATTTTTTTATTTAGTTTAGTTTATTTACTTTAAGTTTATTTATTTTAGCATGGTTTTTTTATTTAGTTTATGTTTTAGGTTTAGGTTTAGTTTAAATTTATTTTTTTTGTCTAGTTTTATTTTATTTTCTTTATAGGTTTAGGTTTTATTTTTTTTCTTTTTAGGTTTAGGTTTAGGTTTTTTTTTTTTTTTTTAGGTTTTAAGTTTTATTTTAATTTATTTTTTTAGGTTTTATTTTTTTCATTTAGATTTAAGTTTATTTTTAGTTTATTTTATTTTATTTAAGTTATTTTAGGTTTATGTTTAGGTTTATTTATTTTAGTATTTATAGGGTTTATTTTATTTTAGGTTTAGGTTTTATATTTTAGTTTAGGGTTTAGGTTTAATTTTATGTATTTTATGTTTTATTTTTGGTTTATTTTTTAGGTTTAGGTTTTTATTTAGTTTTTATTTTATATTATTTTAGGTTTATTTTATTTTTATTTTATGTTTAATTTTTTTTATTTTATTTAAGTTTTTATTTTTAATTTAGTTTTATTTTATTTATTCTTTTAGTTTAGTTTTATTTTTATTTTATTTTATTTTATGTTTCATTTTATTATTATTATTTTATCTTTTAGGTTTTATTTATTTTATTTTAGGTTTTATTTAGTTTAGGTTTTGGTCATGATTTTAGGTAGGAGGTCACGTGCCAGGTCATAAGGTGGGGTAGTTTGGCTCAGTGGTCCTGGGTCTGTTTAGTAGAGTTTAGTAGGTTTGGGGTCAGTTTAGTAGGATTTAGGGAGGGTAGGAGTTTAGGTAGTTTAGATTATTAAGGTTTAGGTTTTTTAAAATTTTTTAGTTACTTTAGGTTTAAGATTAGGGTTTGGGTTTAGGATTTAGGATTTAGGGTCAGGGTTTAGGGTTTAGGGTTTTAGGTTTTAGGGTTTATGCTTTTTGGGTTTAGGATTAGTTAAGGGTTTTTTATTTTGTTTTTTTTTTTTTCGAGAAACCCCATGTGGTATTTTATTGTCACAAAAAGAGGGTTATAAGGTCCCAAAGGATAAACTCCAAAACTATCGCTCAAAGAGCTACTACCTAAGAAGTAGATCCCCATCTAAGTACCTAAAAGCAAAGAAGACATTAAAGCAATCAAAAGATATAAATAGATTAACATAAAAAAGCTAAAGAAAAGATTAAGGC
>CM038229.1:16192565-16380734 GCA_021442155.1 Cymbidium sinense | reverse complement strand
GAGATTAAATAAAAAAACTAAAGGCTAAAATAAAATAAAATTAAAATAAAATAAAAAACCTAAAATTAAAACCTAAACTAATTACAAACCTAAAAAATAAAATAAAATAAAGAAAACTAGATAAATAGATAAAAAAACTAAACTAAAATAAAATAAAAGAATAAAATACACAAATAAAATAAAAAACTAAAATAAAATAAAAATAAAATAAACCTAAAATAAAATAAAATAAAAAAAACTAAATAAATCAAATTAAAGAAAAGAGACACAAAAATAAAACTAAACACAAACTAAAAAAAACAAAATCTAAAATAAAAATAAACTAAACCTAAACCTAAAATAAAATAAAGTAAACTAAAATAATAAAACTTGAACCTAAACCTATACTAAATAAAATTAAATAACTAAAAATAAACCTAAATCTAAACTAAAAACAATAAAACCTAAAAATAAACTTAAAATAAAAACCTAAAATGTAAACCTAAAAAAATAAAACCAAAACCAAAACCTAATCCTAAAAATAGAAAGTAAAACCTAAACTTAAATAATAAAATAAAAATAGAACTCAACTAAAAAATAAACCTAAACCTCAACCGAAATCTATAAAATAAACTAAAATAAAAAAGCCTAAACTAAAATAAATAAACTAAACTAAATAAATATAAAAAACCTAAATAAAATAAAATAATAATGTAAATAAAATAAATAAAAAATAAACTAAATTACTAAATAAAACTAAACTATGGGTTTACTTAATTTTAAAAAATAAACCTTAAAAACCCTAAACCCTAAAATTCTAAACCCTAAACCCTAAACCCAAAACCCAAAACCCTAATCCCTAAACCCTAAACTCTAACTAAACCTTAAAACCATAAAAGCATAATAATCAAAACCCTAAACCCTAAACTTTAAACCATAAACCCAAAACCTAAAACCCTAAACCTTAAACCCCTAAACCTAAACCTAAAGTAACTAAATAAATTAAAAATAAACCTAAACCCTTAAACCTAATAAACCTAAACATAAACATAAACCCAGAATGGGCAAAACCTTGATGGCATACATCAACCAGCTAAAGTCATCTCAGTGATATGGAGGTCGTGGTCGGAGCGATGGAGGTTATGGAGGCAGGAGAAGCGATGGAGGTTACAGCTGTGGTGGTGAGGAAGGGAGAGATCAGGGATATGATGGTGGATTTTGCTACTCAATAGGTCGGGGTTATTCTGATGAGAACTAAAGAAATCGAAGAACGATTGTTCGAATTTGGTGCTTATCGAACTGTGTCTTTACAGTAGAGATGATTCTAGTTATCTAGGGTATTTGATTTGCTCTCTGCGTGCTCATTTTTGATCTATGTCACTAACTGTGTCTTAAAAAACTTGGTGTGTTACTTGGGTGATTTAAATCAAAAAGAAATGTTGAATCTAAATTTGTTTTTTGTTAAAAAAGTATACCAAAAACTCTAAACCCTAAATTGAAACCTGAACACTAAACCTAAAACCTAAACGCTAAACCCTAAACCTAAAACCCTAAACCCTAAACTTTAAACCCTAAACCCTAAATCCTAAACCCTAAACACTCCCAACCACCAAACCCTAAACCCTAAACCCTAAACCAAAAGCTAAAACTTAAACCTAAACTAAATCAAACCTAAAATAAAATAAATAAACAAACCTAAAATAAAATAAAATAAAATAAAATATAAAACTAAACCAACCTAAACCTAAACCTAAAAGAAAAAATTAAACTAAAATAAATAAATAAAAAATATAAACTAAACTAAAATAAATAAATAAAACTAAATAAAATAGACTAAACTTAAAATAAAATAAATAAAACTTAAATGATGGGTAAAAAAACCTAAATCATAAACTAAAAATAAAATAAAACTAAACCTAAACTAAAATAAACTAAATGAAAAATAAACAAAATCTAAACTAAAATAAACTAAACCTAAACTAAACTAAATAAAAGAAAATAAACTAAAATAAACCTAAACCTAAACTAAAAATAAAATATAAAATAAATCAAAAAAATAAAACCTAAGACCTAAAACAAAAATTAAATAAAATATAAACCTAAACTAAACATAAAATAAAAATAAAACCTAAATGTAAAAATAAAATAAAAAAACTAAACTAAAAATAAACCTAAATCTAAACCTAAACCTAAAATAAAATAAAATGAAAAACATGAACTAAAACAAATAACTTAAACTAAGAAAACCAAAATTAAAATAAAAAAAAATAAAATATATAAAATAAAATAAAATAATAAACTAAATAAACCTAAACCTCTGAGGTTTACTTAATTTAAAAGGCTGGCTAAACTAACCCAAAAAAACTAGGCCAACACCCTAAACCACAAACCCTAAACCTAGCTCTAAATGAGTAATCTAAATCCTAAACCACAAACCCTAATCCTAAACCACCACTAAACCCTAACCTTAAAAACATAAAATCTAAACTAAACTAAATAAAACCTAAAAAAATAAATATATAAATAAGCTAATCCAAATAAAATAAAATAAAACCCACTAAACTAAACCTATAAACTAAAAATAAAATAAAATAAAAAATAAAAACTAAGCTAAAATAAACTAAATAAAAAGCTAAACTAACCCTAAACCCTAAACCCTAAACTTTAAAATCCCTAAACCGTAAACCATAAACCCAAATCCAAAGGCTAAACCTTAAACTAACCACTAAGCCTAGACCACAAAACTAAATCCTAAACTACATTAAACTAAACTAAAAGCATAAACCCTAAAACCACAAACACTAAACCATAAACCACAATAAAACCTAAACCCTAACTCTAAATCTAAGTCCTAAATCATAAACTCGAAAACCTAAAAAGTAACTAAATAAAATTTAACCTAAACCATAAAACTAAAATACATAAACCCAAAGAATGGGCGAACCTTGTGAGAACATCCTCCTACCGTGCAAAGTCTAGATCTGGCAGTGGAGGTGAAGGGAGGTGGGTTATTATGGTGGGGATCGGAGGTCTTTGGTGCATATCAGTGGTGGTGGGTAGTGGTGATTATGGAAGCAGGAGGAGCGAGTGAGGTTACAACTGTGGTGGTGTCGGGGTGATAGATCAGGGATATGATGGTGGATCCCACTAATCAAGAGAATGGGGTGGTTTTGATGGGAATTGGAGAAATTGAAGAATGACCGATCCGATCTACTGCTTATGGAGCAATGTCTTTACAGTAGAGATGGTTCTAGTTATCTAGAGTTTTTGATTTGCTCTATGCGTGCTCCTTTTTTATGTATGTCATCACTTGTGTCTTAGAAAACATGGTATGTTACTTCGTTGATGAAATCAAAAAGAAGAAATGTTTAATCTGAATTTATTCTCTATTAAAAAAAACCAAAAACTCTAAACCCTAAACTCAAACCTAAACCCTAAACCTAAAACTTAAACCCCAAACCCTAAATCCTAAACCCTAAACCCTAAACCCTAAACCTACCTAAACCCTAGAGCCCTAAACCTAAATCCTAAACCCTAAAAACAAAAACTGATCACTAACCCAAAAACCTCCACAACCCAAACTCTCACTAACCTCAAAACCCTAAAGTAAAACCTAAACCTAAATTAAATAAAACATAAAAATAAAATAAATAAAAAAACCTAAACCAAAAAATGTAAAAAAAAATATAAACCTAAACCTAAAGTCTAAATTAAAATTAATTAAAAAAATGAAACTAAACTAAAATAAAATAAATAAAACCTAAACTAAACTAAAAATAAAAACCTAAAGTAAATAAAACAAACCAAAATAAAAATAAAAAAAAAACTAAAATAAAATAAAATAATAAATAAAAACCTAAACCTAAAAGATTCTAAAATAAAATGTAAAACCCTAAACTATAAAACCTAAACCAAAAATAAAAATAAATAAACCTGATCCTAAATAAAATAAACCTAAACCTAAAACCAAATCTCAAAATAAAATAAATAAACTTAAAATAAACCTAAACTAAAGCTTAAAAAATGCAAACTAAAAATAATCCTAAAGTAAAACCTAAAACCTAAACCTAAAAATAAAATAAAGCCTTAAACATAAAATAAAAAAATATAACCTAAACCTAAAATATAAAATAAAAATAATACAAAATTAAAAAAAATAAACTTAAACCTAAAAAATAAACTAAAATACAAAACTTAAACTAAAATAAATAAACATAAAATAAATATAATAAACTAAATAAAAATAAACCTTAAAAAAAACTAAAATAAACAATAAAATAAACTAATAAACTAAATAATAAACCTGGTTTCCTTAATTTAAAAAAAAAATAAGTTTTTTAAAAAAAAAAACTAAAGAAAAACTTAACTAAACCCTAGGCAAATAACCCTAAATGGGAGGCTACCTCCACCCTAGGCCTATCCCAAGATCCTACCATACCCTACCCTATGACCCTAAACCTAACTACTACCACTACGCCCACTATGGTGATCCCCAACCACTACACTGACTGAGCCTAAGCCCAGAGCTGAGCCTTAAGACCTAAAATAAATAAATAAAAACAAAACTTAATATAAATAAATAAATAAACATGAGCTAAAAAACCACAACACATTCGTGAAACTTATTATTAAATAAAACTAGATAAATAAAATAACTAAATAATTAGTTAACTCAACCCTAAACCCTAAACTAACCTAGGCCCTGGGCCTAACTTAAACCCTAGCCATAATCTTAACCTGGGCTCTGGGCCCTACCACATAACCCCAGATCTGATCCTAGCCCTAACCAAACCTGATCACTGGCCAAACTAAAACCCTGGGCTCTTGTAACCCTAAACTAAGTAAAAACCTAAACCTAAATCTAAAGAAACATAAAAATAAAATAAATAAAAAACCTAAACCAAAAGTGAAAAAATAAAACATAAAAAACCTCTAAAACCTAAAACCTAAACCTAAATCTAAAATAAAATAAAATAAAAATGAAAACTAAAATAAAATAAAATAAAAAACCTAAAGTAAACTAAAAATAAAGAACCTAGTAAATAAAACTAAACCTAAAATAAAATTTAAAACTAAAATAAAATAAATTAAAAAATAAAACCTAAACCTAAAGGATTAAATCTAAAATAAAATGTAAACCCTAAATTAAAAAAAACCTAAAATAAAATAAAATAAACTAATCTAATCCAAAAATAAACTAAACCTAAACCTAAACCAAAACTCTAAATAAAATAAATAAACTTAAAATATATGTAAACTAAACTAAAATAAAACCTAAAATAATCCTAAATAAAAACAGAAACTAAGCCTAAAATAAAATAAAACCTTAAAACCTAAACCTAAAATAAAAAAAATATAACCTAAACCTAAAATATAAAATAAAATAATACAAAACTAAAACTTAAACATAAACTTAAACCTAAAAAATAAATAAATACTAAACTAAAATAAATAAACCTAAAATAAATAAAATAATAAATAAAATAAACCTTAAAACTAAAATAAATAAAATAAACTAATAAACTAAATAAACCTAAATCTGCCGGTTTTTGTTTGAAAATAATAAATTTTTTTCTTAAAGTGAAAGAAAACTTTAATACCTAAATAACCCTAAACTAAACCTACTCCCTACACCCTAAAAACCCTGAGCACTAAACCTGACCCTACCCAGATCTTCTAAAACCCTGGGCCCTGTCTTTGAAAGCCCTAGCCACTTACCCTAAACTCTACCACTAAACTAGTGGTCCCTAAACTGCCCTGGGCCCTGGGCCCCAGACCCTGGGCCCTAAACCCTAAACCCCAAACCCTAAACCCTAAACCCTCTAAAACCACAAACCTAAAACTAAACCTAAACTAAATAAATAAAATAATAAATAATAATAAAATAAAATAAACATAAACTAAAACCAGACCAGATCTAAACCTAAACCTAAACCTAAACGTAAAAATTAAAATAATTAAATAAACTAAATAAAATAAAAATAAAATAAAATAAATTAAAATACTCACCTGTGGTTTGCTTGTTTTTGTAAAACCCTAAACCTAATTAAACTAAACTACTAAACCGCATGACCCAAAACTCTAAATCCTAAACTAAAATCTTGGACACTACCACTAAACCTTAACCCCAAACCCTAAAACCACAAACCCTAAACCCTAAACCTAAACTCAAAACCTAAAATGAAGACCTCAAACCCTAAACCTTAAAGCTAAACACTAAAGTCCACCCTAAAACCACAACCCCAAACTAAACCATAAACCATAACCTAAACTGAAACCTAAAGCATAAACCTAAAATCATAATCCTAAACCCTAAATCCTAAACCTAAACCTAAACCCAAACCTAAACTAAAGCTAAAGTAACTAAATAAATTAAAATATAAACTAAACTAAACCTTAAAACTAAACCCTAAGAATGGGTAGAACCTTGTTGGTAGGAACATAACCATCAAGCTCAGTTTAGATCTGGCAGTGGAGGTAAAGGTGGAGGTAGTGATTATCGTAGTGGTGTTGGGGGATCTAGAGGTGTTGGTGGATATGGAGGTGGGAGGATCAATGGAGGTTACATCCAGGTGGTGAGGGATAGGGGATATGATAAGATGGTTTTACTGAAACTAGTTATCTAGGTTTTTGATTTGCTCTATGCTCATTTTTTATGTATGTCGTTGCTTGTGTCATAGAAAACTTGGTGTGTTACTTAGTTGATGAAATTGAAAGAAGAAATGAATCTGAATTTATTCTATATTAAAAAAATAAAACCCACCTAAACCTAAACTAAAACCTAGTAGGTTTCTTAATTTTTTTGTTTTAAAAAACACCTTAAGCCCTAAACCTAAATCTCAAACCTAAAACACTAAACCCTAAACTCTAAACCCTATCAACCCTAAAGCCTAAAACCCTACCTTAAACCCTATCAACCACTCCCAAACCTAAACCTAAAAACCCTAAAACTGAGCCACTAAACCACCCTCAAACTCTAAACCTAAAGCTAAACACTACCCTAAACCACAACCCTAAACCCTAACTAAACCCTAAAAACTTTAAACTAAACCCTAAAGCATAAACCACAAACCACTAAATCCTAAACCAAACCTAAACCCTACCCTAAAAAACCCTAACCTTAAACCCCACCAGAACAAAGTAACTAAATAAATTAAAATAAACTAAACCCAAAACCTAATAAACCTAAACCCAGAATTGGTAGAACCTTGATGGCAGGAACATCACTATTAACCAAGCTTAGGCTGGAACTACCGATGGAGGCATTGGCAAGGCGGCTATTATCATAATGGTGGTGGGAGATCTCATGGTGTTGGTGGATATGGAGGTGGTGGTCGGAGCATTGGTGGTTATGGAGATAGGAGGAGTGACGGAGGTAACATCCATGGTGGTGACAAAGGGAGAGATCATGGATATGAGGGTGGATCCCATGACATGAGATGTCAGGGTGGTTCTGATGGGACTAGAAAAACTAACGAACGATCGATCCGATCTATTTCTTATGGACCTGTGTCTTTACAGTAGAGTTATTTTTAGTTATCTAAGGTTTTTGATTTGTTCTATACATACTCATTTTTTATCTATGTCATCGCTTGTGTATTAGAAAACTTGGTGTGTTACTTGGTTAATGAAATTGAACAGAAGAAATGTTGAATTTTAATTTGTTCTCTGTTAAAAAAAACCATAAACCCAAAACCTAAACTAAAACCTGAACATTGAGCCTAAAACCTAAACCCTAAACCCTATACCCTAAACCCTAACCCTTAAAACTATAAACCCTAAATCCTAAACCTTAAAAACTCAAATGACCATAAACCCTAAACACCAAAAGCTAAAAAGCTAAACCTAAATAAAATAAAACCTAAAAATAAAATAAATAAAAAACCTAATCCAAAAAAAAACTATAACCTAAACTTGAACTTAACCTAAACCTAAAAAGAAAATAAAATTAAAAAATAAAAACTAAAATAAAATAAAATAAATAAAAACCTAAACAAAACTAAAAAATAAAAAACCTAAATAAATTAAAACTAAACCTAAAATAAAATTAAATAAGCCTAAAATTAAATTAAAATAAAAAATAAAACTTAAACATTAAAAATAAAACAAAAACCTAAACCCAAAATTAAAAAAAACTAAATAAAAATAAAATTAAACCTAAACCTAAACTAAAATAAAAACTAAATAAATAAAACATAAACCTAAACTAAAATAAAAACCTAAAAAATAAAACCTAAACCTAAACCTAAAAAAAATAATAAACCTAAACTAAACCTAAAATAAAAATAAAACTAAACCTAAAAATATAATAAAATAACTAAACTAAAAAACCTAAACCTAAAAATAAAATAAACTAAAATAAAAAAAACATAAATTAAAATAAATAAACCTAAAATAAATAAAAATAAACTAAAAAAAAAAAAACTAAGAAAATAAAAAATAAACTAAATAAAAAATAAACTAAACCTACTGGTTTACTTAAAATAAAATAAATAAATCGTCGTGGCTCTACCATAAGCCCTAGCACTAAACCACAACCTGCGTGGACCCTACCTGATCCTTGGCCCAAACCCTGAGCTTAAGACCTGAGCCACATGCCACTGCGCCTGATACCTACCCTACCCTGAGCCCCACAAGGCCCTGACCCTAGGATAAACCCTGAGCACTACCACTGACCATAGGCCCTCACAGGCAGCATGCCCACCCCACCTGACCATACCACAGACCTAAAAACCTAAACAATAAAGATAAATAAAGATAAATAAACCTAAACTAAAACATATAAAGATAGATAAACTAAACTAGACCTAAATCTAAGATAAACAAATAAAATAAACCTGGCCTAATAAACTAAACAAAAAAAATGCACGGACAAAATAAATTACCTAAAAACTAAATAATAAATATAAAAGATAAACCTAAACTTGGACTAAGATAAAGGAAATAAAGCCTATATGCCTAAATAAAATAAAGACCAAAATTAAACTAAAACTAAAATAAACTTAAACCTAAAGATAAAATAAAAAAACAAAAACTAAAAGATACATAAACCTACCTACCAAAGATAAACTAGATAAATAACTATGCTAAATAAAGACTAAAGATAAAATAAATAAAATAAACCTAAGTGCCAGTTGCCAGGTTAAGCCCTCTCCACAGATCTGATTCTGGGCCCTGGGCCCTGAGCCAAAACCCTGAGCCCTAGGCCCCCAGGCCACTCTGAGCCCTCCATGGCCCACCCTGGGCCCTAGGCCCTGAGCCATACACTGAGCCCAACTGACCCACTGACCTAGACAGGACTTGACCCAACTAAACCAGCCCTGATGCTGGCCTGGGCCCTGACTGACCTGAGCCCTAAAACCCTGGCCTAAACATTAAACTAAAACCCACAAACCTAAAGCTAAACACTAAACCCTGATAAACCTAAAACACTAAACCTAGCCCTAAAACTGACCAAACCTAAACCTAAAACCTAAAATCCTAATAATAAAATAAATTAAAATCTGAAACCTAAATAAAATTAAAAAATAAAATAAAAACCTAAACTAAAACCTAAACCTAAACCTAAATATAAAATAAAATGAAAATTAAAAATAATGTAAAATAAAATAAATAAAAACTTAAACTAAACTTAAAAAATAATATCAACCTCAGAATATAAAGCCTAAATAAAATAAAAATTAAACATAAAATAAGAGTAAAATAAAATTAAAATAAAATAAAGTTAAAATTAAATAAAAACCTGAACCTAAAGTTGGCAGACCTTGGATCCATGAGTATAGAATGGTTACATCTTCACTCCACTGTATTAAGTAAACTAGGGATGGAGTAGAATGTCATAAAAGGAGATATACAACCATTCACTATTCATGTGATTGAGCTATATGAAGATGCTATTTACTACATGCCTAAGAAACCTGGATTTGATTCTATGAAATCCATCATTGTTGAAGCACAAAGTACAATAATCAAGAAAGATAAAAGAAAGAAAAGGAGGAAAAAGAAAAGAAAATAAAAGAACCTCAAATAATTCATATTGATTTGGAATCTAGCTCAGATGAAGAATCCCATCGTATTAATGCTTCAATAAACTTTGAGATTTCCATAGAATCAGACACTGATGAGGAAGAAATCAAAACATTAAAGGAAGAGTCTGAGCTATCCACATTTTAAAAATTAACAAAATATGTGGTCACTTTAACTTTGACTCCTCTAAATTAAAATAAAATATCTCAATTAGAGGTCAAAATAGCCCTAACTTATCGGGAGTGGGAGGTCGGTAAAATTTTATTCTATAATCCTTCAAGCTCAGAAGGAGATGTAAAGCTTGAACCATCTTTCAATGAAATATTAGAACTTCCTTTTTTTGGTATTCAACTTGTGTAAAGAATTATGTGAAACATGGTTTTATCACAAATGTTTAGCCTAAAGATAAAGCCCAATGCATGGAGAGCTTATGGAATCAAAAACATAGAAATTTCCACTCCAAAAGCTAGTTTGGTACTTGTTGAATCATTTGATGATATAGGGCATTGTTTAATGATAAGTAATCATCAAATAGATTAACTCTTTGAAGTCTCTTCTACTCTTCCAGAAGACTCATTCATAAAAACCATGGAGGAATCCAAAGATGATTCACTTCATAATGCACCTCCTCAATATGATGAAGAGAAAAATCTACTATAGAATTAAAGGAGGTTAACCTAGGAACTCCTGAGAACCCAAAATTTACTTTTGTTAGCTCTTTGCTGGGTCTCAAAGATTATGAAGAGTTAATCACTTTACTCTTTGAGTATAAAGATTACTTTGCTTGGAGTTATGATAAAATGCCAGGTTTATCCTAGGATGTGGTTGTACACAAACTAAGAATTAAATCTGATGCTATCCTAATAAAGTAGGCTTCTAGGTGGATGCGCTTAGAAGTAAAACTACAAGTGATCATTGAAATAAAGAAACTAATTGAAGCTAACATTATATGAGAAGAACAATACCACGATTGGTAGCGACATAGTTCTAGAAAGAACTAAAATGGTCAAATAATCTGTAACTTTAGAGACCATAAGGCTTGTCCCAAAGATGAGTTCCCTTTGCCTATACTCAAACTCATGGTCGACATAGCCTCCTCGCATGAGATCTTTTCATTTATAGATGGATCATATGGTTATAATCAAATTAAGATGTTCCCAGAAGATGAAAAGCATACGACATTCAAAACTCCAATAGGGATTTTCTGTTACATGGTCATGCCATTTGGTCTCAAAAATGCTGGAGCTACTTATCAAAGAGCTATGACTAGAATATTCAATGACTTGATTCATAATAAAGTTAAATGTTATATCGATGATTTATTCATTAAAATCAAAATAAAATAACATCATTTTTATGATTTATGGGTCATTTTTTAGTGATTGTGCCACTATAACTTAAAGATGAATCCTCTAAAGTGTGCCTTTGGAGTGACTTCAGAGAAATTCTTAGGGTTCGTAGTGTGGCATCATGGGATAGAAATTGACCCAGAAAAGATAAAATCTATAATAGAAATTTTTCCACCTAGAAGTCTTACACAGTTGAGATCATTCTAAGGCTTGCATACCTAAGGAGATTTATATCAAATTTATGGAAGGTGTCAACCCTTTGCAACAAGAAAGATTCCAAATTTATTTGGGATGAAAAATGCCAAGGTGTCTTTGAAAACCTAAATGATGAATCCTTCTATTTTGGCTTTGATTTGGAAAGCCATTAACTCTTTATCTTATGTGTATGGATGAATCTCTTGGTGCTTTATTAGCTCAAACAAATGAAGAAGGGAAGGAAAATGCCCTTTATTATCTAAGTCATAGGCTTATCCCAATAGAAAAGAATTATCCTCCTATTAAGAAACATTTCTTAGCCCTAGTTTTATTGCTCAAAAATTGAGGCATTATATGCTTTCTCATTAGGTCAACCTGATTTCAAGGGTGAATCCTTTGCAATATCTCATGACCCGTCCAACACTACATGGGCATTTAGCATGATGGTCAATGATTTTATTACAATTTGAGATCACTTATATTCCTCTTCGTGCTATAAAAGGATAAATAGTGGCAAATTTTGTAGCAGCACACCCTATACTTGAAGGGTCTCTTTTAAATGATGATCTCCCAGATGAACGAATCATAGCATTAGAAGGTGAACCTAGGAATTATACTTTGATGGTGCTTCATCATCAAGAAGACATAAAGAATCAAACTTATCTATCGAGGTAGGAATTGGGTTAATCTTTATAACCCCAAAAAGGAATGATGAGATATTCATATCATTTGGTGAGCCATGTACAAATAATGAAGCTGAATGAAGCTCTTATTGGTTTATAGTTGGCAATCCTTATGGAAATTAAAATATAAAATTTTTTGGGATATTCCAGTTAAAATCTATAAGGTTTTGCATCCAAAGCTCCTCAATTATCATCAATATACAATGAAATTACTTGAAAATATTCCATATGTAATGTGTGTGAATATCTCACCAAGAGAATTCAATAGGATGCTTTGGTTAAATTAGCCAAAGAAATCATATGCCTAGAAAAAGAATCAATTTCTATAGAAGTTCAAAATCAATAGGTTTTATCTCTTATAGATTTAAACTACATTAATAGGCAAGAAGAAATACAAAGGATAGCCACTCTTACTAAAGGTAAAATAGAATGTGATTGGAGGCAATTGTTTATTTATTTAAGTAAGGAGGCTTCACAGTAAGTCATTAGAAAATAAAATAAAGAAAAATGCTTTATCTTATGCATTAATCAATAATACTTTATATATAGGTCATTCGATCAAATGTGGCTCTATTGTTTAGACACTACTAGAAAGAGTTGAGAGATACACTCATTGTGTGGAGCACACCAATCCCCAAAATAAAATTAAAATCAAGAGACTTGGGTATTATTGGTCATCGATACTAAATGAATGCATGGAGGTTGCTCATTATCATCAATGCCAAGTACATGGTGTGGTATTACATCAACCACCCAATGTATTACACTCTGATTGCCTCTTGGCCTTTTGAGAGTTGGGTACATCATAGGACTATTGATCCTCCTTCATCAAAGGACATCATTTTATTTTAGCTACAATGAATTATTTTTCCAAATGGGCTGAATCGGTACCATTGAAATAAGTTAAAGCATATCATGTGTTGAAATTTTTTCTGGAAAATATCATATTTCAATTTGGCATTCCTCGTTGAATCATATCCAATAATGGTTCATCCTTTAGATCCATGAAAATAAATCACTTTGTAGCTAGACATAAAATTGATTGGAGATACTCAACCATCTATTACCCTAGGGCAAATGGATTGGCTAAGGCATTTAATAAAACATTGGTAAGAATTCTAAAAAAGATACTTGATGAAAATAAGCACCAATGGCATGAAAAGTTGGTTAAAGCCTTATGGACCTATAGACCACATAAAGGACACCAACTCAGTCTTCACCATATGCTTTAGTTTTTCGGATTGAAGCGATTCTTCCATTAGAAGTGCAACTTCCTTCATTAAGAATAGTTGTTAATAATAATGTTACGGCAGATCAAAATCATAAGATTCACTTGGAAGAACTAGATAATCTTGAAGGAAAATGATAGAAAGCACAATAAGACCTTGAATTATACCAATCACGTATGGTTCAAGAACATGATAGATTGGTTCATCCTAGAACTTTCCAAGTAGAAGATAGAAGACTTGGTCTTGGTTCTTAGATGAATCCTAGCTCATCGAAGAATTCCAACAAATTCAAGCCAACATGGGAAGGACCATTTGTAGTGGAAAAAATCTTATGAAGGAGGTTCTTACCAACTTATTACCGGTGATGGTGAATGTCCAATACCAACTATCAATGGATGTTGCCTAAGAAATATTATGTGTAACTTGTAACTTGTTGCCAAATAAAGATCAATAAGATAAAAGCTTATTTCTCTTTATTGCTTTTCCTTCAATTTGTATCATTTATGGAATGTTGTAAACTCATTCGTAAATGTATTTGAAAATGAACTTTTTATCACCCTTCATGTTAGACTAATTAAGTAAGGATTGAGTTCATTAGACTCTTGCTTATTAGTCAAAAATTTTGAGGATCAGGAATTAAGTTATTTTAACTCCTTTTCCTCATCCATATTACCTGTATGATAGGATCAAGCCCTTTGTGGCACCTTTCTAATGCATGACTTAAGATGGGAGTAAGCCGTCCTTTCTCATACCCTTCAACATTTGGAGTAAGCCGTCGTGCACCATTCTCATAGGTTTGGAGCAAGAACATGGCACCATTCCTACTTTTGTGTACATGATTGATCAAGCTATCAAGGGTCCTTTCATGCTAGATGAGTTAGATTGGATCAAGTCTTTATGACCCCTTTCTAATAGCCATAAAGATATAGTCCCAGTCGCATTCTTTCTAATCATGTAGGAGTAAGTCTAGTTGGCATCCTACTTTTTTGTACATAATATCAAGCTATCAAGGGTCCTTCATGTTACATGAGTTAGATTGGATCAAGTCTTTAAGACCCCTTTCTAATTCCGAAAGATATAAGTCCACGTTGGCATTCTAATCATCTAGAGTAAGTCCCGGCATCCTACTTTTGTGTACATGATTGGATCAAGCCATCAAGGACTTTCATGTTACACAAGCAAGTTAGATTGGATCAAGTCTTTATGACCCCTTTCTAACCAAAAGATATTAGTCCCGGTCGATATTTTTCTAATCATCTAAGAGTAAGTCCCTAGTTGGAATCCTACCTTTGTGTACATGAGTGGATTATGCCATCAAGGCCCCTTTCATGTTACACGGGTGAGTTAGATTGGATCAAGTCTTTATGACCCCTTCTAATAGCCACAAAGATATAAGTTCCCGAGGCATTCTTTCTAATCATCTAGAGTAAGTCCCATGATCCTACCTTTGTGCATGATTGGATTAAGCCATCAAGGCCCCTTTCATGTTATCTGGTGAATTAGATTGGACCAAGTCTTTATGACCCATTTTAATAGCGGAAAGATATAAGTCCCATTCACCATTCTTTCTAATCATCTAGGAATAAGTCCCTCGGTTGGCATCCTAGAGTAAGTCCCGAGTTGGCTTCTTATCTGAAGAATTAAGAAATGGAATCAAGCCATTGAAGGCCCCATTTCTTTAGACTATTTAAATAGGATTAAGTCCATGTGATGCCTATTTAGTAGTCAAAGTGTTACTGATTAGGATCAAGCATTTCAAGCCTCTTCTCCCCATAACTTTTGAGGATTGGACCATGTCTTTAAAGACCCCTCTCCTCTCTTCAGCTAACTAGGATGGATCATGCCCTTAACGGGCCCATCTTATTAGCTAAACACATGGATCACCACTATTCTCAAGTAAGAGTAAGTCCCCTGAAGGCATCTTCCTTGAGGATAGTGATTACCTTAGGGTTAGAACATTCTTTGGGACTACAACTAATAGCATTCCTCTTCATCCTAGAACTTAATGAAAGTTAAGTTTCTAAGAATGAATCACACTCCAAAGCAAAGATAGGTATACATGTACCTATCTTTTGACAATCAAAATCAAAACAAAATTCTAAGTCAAAAAATCAAAATCATGAATTGGAACCCAGTTTATACTTGTATGTTGATCAATGTCAACACCAATATGTGTAGTGTATTCTGACTAATCCACTACACATATTGGGGTCCATTATTGACCTCATTTTTTGAAGAGGTCATTTTAGCAATGAAATGATATCAAGTTCAAATAGGGATTTCTAATTCACTATTTGTCACTATATGATGACTTAGGAAATGCATTTTGTGCTAAATCCATCTACTTGGTTTGATGTAAAATCAAGTCAAATATCCAACATAAATTAAATCAAGTGAATCAAATATAAATAAAATGAAAATTTAAAGTCAAATCTAAAGTCAACTCTAGTCAACCTAGAACTGACTTAAGTGGGCCAGTCAAAAGTCAACCCAATAAAATTTGACTAAATTAAATCACCAAAAATATTTCAAATTATTAAATGAATATGTGTGATCATAATGAAAAATAAATTTGAGTCCACAGAGGCCTAGATTAGGTAAATTAAATTCCTTAAATCAAAATAACCTAAATAAGCCACATTGAACTCAAATCCAAGAAAAATCAAAATAAATCTAAATTGATTGTCTTAAATCATATGGGGATGGTGATGGGACATAATCTAACTCCTTATTGGGTGTAGTTGGGTCAAATGGGTCATTTGACCCATAAGAAACTATGTTTAATTCACTTAACTCAATTTGGGTTAAGAGTTAAAGACAAAAGAAATAAGGAAATGCCAAACCACTTCCAACCAAATCACATGGGATGGGGTGACACTTCCTTAAACCCTTGAATAAAGTTTTAAATCCTAATTAAGCCATTTAAGTTTCTCTTACATTATTGAATAAAATCCAAATGAGGAAAACCAATGCAAGCAAATTGGAGAAGTCAAATTCCTTCTCCCTTCTTCCAGTTCACATAAGACAAGTGGGATGGAAAAGGAGAGCACTAGCTTCCAAGGTCCTCCATCACCAAAACTAACCAAGGAATAGCTAGGAAAAAGCTTAAAGGTCTCTTCCATATAAGAAAACAAGAGGAGAGACTTCCCAAGGAAAATTGAACACACACACACACCTTCACACATCAAAATCGACTAAACAAAATTTCACCTTCCCCAAGAGTCCTTAACCACTATAAACCATCAAAGCTAAAAAGAACAATTAAGGGTTGGCTTAGCAATCTAAGGAATTAACCTAATTCCTTTGGCAAGCAAGTTTGGTTGAAGCATTGCTTTAGGATCAATTGCAAGGCCAATCGTCAACAAATCGAGGTATGCCATTGTTGACCTCAAGCTTTTCCTTAGAGAATTTGATTGTGGTAGGTTTAATAGGAAATGTAATCTACAATAGGATCAAACTAGATAGAAACCTAGGATATTCATCCATGATCATGTAGCAATTGAAATCACTTGATTTCATGCTCTAGATCGATAATAATTAGCAAAATACTTCGGCTCCCTCCCGCAAGAATCGAAGGAGATGATCTCTCTGCCGTCCGATCCATGTATTTGGATTGGACGGCCCAGATCTAGGCAGACCAGATTGATTTTCACCCTTTAGGAACCACGGGATCGATCTAGACTCGTAGGAGATCCTGCATTTTAAATTTCAGTAATGCGGTGCCACGTGGATGCCACGCGGACGAACCCGTGTATGCCACATGGCGGGACACGCCATGCAGCATGCCCATCTCGAGTGGGACTGCCACTTAAAAGACCATTAAAATTGGTTAAATAACAATTTTAATTAATTAAAAAAATGCAAAAAAAACTTTTAAAAATCATATAAAATCAAATATGAATCAAAAAATTACAAATAAAAGCTCTATGGATTCATCTTTGAGAAGAATCCATAGAAAATAAAATCCCCAATTTTTATTGTGTATTTTTCCTTAATTTTTGGTTTAATTAAAAATATTAAACCTAATTACTCAAATTAATAATCCAATTAATTTGAAACTTTGGGTAAATGAAATTAAGCATAAAATACACATTGGGTACATTTTTACGGATTTATTTCTTTGAATTCAAGGAAAATTGTAATTTCATATGCTTAACCTTTTAATTAATTAAATTAATTAACCGTTAATCAAATAATTAGAAATCTTTAATCAAACAACCTTAAATCATCATAATAAACATTAATGATCATCAAAATACTAATTAAACTTAATTAAACCTATCTAAACCTAATAATCCCTAAATTCACTTAATTAGGTAATTAAATAAATTAAATAATTCAATTAAAAAACATAAATTTAATTAAATCATAGTAAGTCAACCCTTAGCCAAAATTATGAATAAACCCTCATTGGAAAGGTAATTTAGTGAAGAATAAGTAAAAAAATTAAACCCTTAATTGAATCTCAATAAATTATGCTTAATTTAAGTTTTAATGAAATAATAAAACCTTACTTACACCTAATTACATCTCTAATCAATGAAACTTTAGGGATATAAAATTAGCAAAAAAAAATATTTTCAAATATTTCAGGTTCAATTGATCTAGATTAAGAGTTCTTAAATTTCTAAATCCATATGTCAATTTTAATCAAATTTTAGGTTTAGAATAATTAATCCATTAAATAAAATGGTAATTCAAACCAATCACAATCAAACATTAGAAAACTACTTAGAAACTTATCTAAATATCTAAGTCAATCAAAGTAAAAAATTCAATCTTAGGATAATGAAATAAAACCTTAGGTTAAAAAAACTATTAATTAACTTAAACATTAAACTTTGAATAAATAAAATTTAATGAAACCACTCATCCCTAATGAATTTAATGAATGAATCTAAAACTTAGGTTAATTAAATGGGATCAAATAATTAACTCAAGTGCTTTAGACTAAGCATAATCCATGAACAAACCTAAAGTACTAATTTATTTAAACCTTAAGCCTACAAATCCATGATTTAATATTTAAGTTTAATTGAATGAATTCAAACTTTAATCTAAATTCTATAAATTAAATGAACCAAATAAAAACCAATCCAAAGGATTAATTAAGATACTTAAGGATCTTACTTAGACTTTGGAAACTTCATTAGGAATTAGGATGTTGAATGGAAAGAGCACCATCCAAAATAGAATCATTCCATTCTTCATTCTTGAAAACCTATACAACTTTAACCAAATAAAATGAACATAAAAATGGGAATTAAATCACTAAACCATTTGAACTGAAACCAACCAATGGTAAAAACTAAACAAATTCAAATTTCAAACTTAAACTTGAACTTAAAGAAGCTTATCAAAGCCTTACCACACAAACCCGTCTTTTACACACTAGATCATTTTTTGGTCATGGACTCTAGATCTAGGTTAGATCATTCTGTGATTTTCTTTAATCTTAAATGTGCTTCACATGTTTGTGTGGTGTATTACTTTAGAGAGGATTCCTAGGCTTGTTTGTTCATTAGACATGAAGTTAGGGCATTCTTTTTAGAATTAACACTATTTTTTGCAGGGGACTGTGTTAAAGGGATCGTTGTAATAAATAAATCATAAAATTTTGTTTGCTTGCAGGTGCTGAAAATCCCTTAACATAGTCCATAGGATAGGTGGGCTTGGCAAGCAACTAATGCTAAGCTCGAATGTTTGTGAAATTTAAATTTCTTTATATTTTGTATGTATTTCCTAACATCTGTTTTGCAGGGCTTAGCATTTTTTTTTAAAATTTTAAATGTAAATTTGAGCTTAGAATTAGGTTAGAATCTATGGGGTCTAGGATTAGTAGAGGACCCAACCGAGGAGATGATGGTGGTCCCAGCGATGGATGTCCCTAAAGAAGAAGGCATTTCTATAGTCTTGTCCCGCTAGAATCTAAGCCCTTGATTTCTAAGAAAATGATAACTTGAAATCTAAAATTAAATCCCATATTTGAAGCCCAATCATAGGATAGTTGAAATGTTTCTTGGGTATCCCTACATCAATAGACATTTCCTACTTTTTCCATTTGATTCTTGAAAATAACTCTCTCCAATTTGGACCTCTCCCAATTGAATTTCACAAAAGTCAATATTTTGAAAGCTACCTTAATAGTCTTTAGGAATAACCACTTATTTCTTTACTCAAGAGTATTCTTAGGAAGAGACACTTCCTAAGATTTCATTAACTATAGAGGCTTGCCTTTATAGGGAATCCCATGATAAAATAAATCTTGCTCTACTTTTCCATATGTAGTTTAGGGAAAATACTCTGGTACATGAAAGAACCATTAGCCTTAGGAGTCTTTTATTAAAATGATCGAATCCATTATAGAAGAACATGTTTATCTTTTGAGATAATATGTTTATTCCTTAATGTCATATTTGGTCATCTAAATAAAATTTTCCTAAACTCTATGTGGTGTCATTTTTCTCTTTTCTAGAAAACACCAATAACCCAAAGTGATCAATTTGACCTATTTGAGCAAGTTCTAATCCTAACCAAATTGGATTGAACCAATCCCATCATAACTTCCATCATGATTGTTGATCACCCTAGGTTGATTTATCATTAGGTCAAACCAAGTGACTTGGTCATTTGACTAAGTCAACCCCTTAACCCATATGAACTTAAACTAGCCAAATTACAACATAAGCCAAATCCCTTGAAACCAATGATTCATACCAAATCAAAATCAATATTTGAATATGACTTGACCTTCAACTTAGTCAAACCAAACCTAATGGGCCTTCTTGACCCAAGTTGACCCAAATTGACCTAAAAGTTCAAATTTGGTCGAATCAAAATATTAACCAAATTGATTGCAACCAATGGCTCAAGTTCATTCCAAATTGATTGTTGAACTTGACCAAAGCCATGATTGGGATTGAACCCAATTGACCTACTTAGCCCAATTGACCTAAAGGTTCAAGTTGGCCTAAATCAAAACCAAATCAAATTTAACTAAAACCAAGTCTAAAATCATCATCAATTGGTCAACTAAACCCAAACCAACACCCAATTTGGCCAATTTGGTCAAATTGGTCAACTTAACCCATTTGACTAAATGAATTCAAATGAGCCAAAATCAAATTTAAGCCAAAATAAACCAAACCAATTGAACCAAAACATCCCAAATGATCATGAACTTGACCCAACCCTTAGTTTGACCCAATTTGACCAATTGGTCAACATGATAACCTAATTTGACCTAAATTAGTCAAATTGAGTCAATCTCAACTATAATTGACTTGAAATTTGGGCTAACCCACTTTTGGCTCATTTCAAATCTACCTAAATCAAATCCAATGCCAAATGATCATTCTACCCTTGGTTAAAGGGCATCACATGAGATTATCACCCATGTAAGTGGTCTTTTCATTTCTTGGCCACTTGGTACTCTCCAATGGTCCACCTAAGCACTTAGAACCTGCCCAACTTGACCCAATGGGTGGTTGGGTCATCCATGACCCATAGGAGGTGAAATCGCCTTACCCTTCCCATTGGATCATTTGAAACCCAAAGGACACACATGATTCCTCCTTGGAAGCCACCTTCATACCTTTAACTAACCAAGTGAGCTAACTTAGCTCCAACCTACCACCCATGATTCCGAGATAGTTGGAGGACCAATAAAATCCAAACCCGATCCAACCATCTCATCAAGATGAAGGGGGGTATACACCCACTCAAACACACAAAAATCATTCCTCGAATACTCAATGAGCACTAAAGCCATTTCCTAAGCTCCCAAGTTCATTCCTCGATCAAAAATTCCATTCCCATCCATCCCAAAATAGGACACTCCCATTTTACTAATTTCCCCATTTCTCGATAACACTCAAATTAACTTTGAATGCACCTTCCCTAGGCCTCGTCGAGCAAGAACAAATCATATTCTATGTAATGCCATCCAATATTATAATACACTATATCATGTTATATTATATTATATTGCATATCACATCCCAAGGGATTGTTTAAGATAAAAAATCATAAATTAGTCTAAACAATAAAATATATATATATTTTAGTTGTATCACTTACATATTTTAAATTGGAATAATATATTATGATTCCATGCTCTACTATGAATTTGGCCAAATTCCACCATTTTAAAGTCTAAATCAACATTTTATAAATAATGCTAGTGTAAGCTTGACATGATTGTAAAATACTAAAAGAATTTAAAATGTGCAAATTAATATATTATGATATATGATGCTATACAATGCTACAACATATAATATTTATTTTTAAAATAAATTCTTACTTTTTAGACTACAAGTGGAGTAGCACACCTTTGGTACGATAACCTAATTCTCACTTCAAATTTAATAATTTTCATCATCTGATTTATTAAATCATAATTTCTATAAAACTAACAATACCATCATATACTAGGACATTTCAAAACATCTTATAACATCCAAAACACATCACTACATGCTCAAATATATGATACATTATACTATAATATATGGTATTATAATATGATTTAGGGTTAGGGTTTAGGGTATTCAAATCTCTATAGTCAAGGAAAGTCTCTTGAAGGCATTTTCTTTAGCTACCATAACTATGTTAGGATTAGGTCATTTTTAGATCTACTCTAATGACATCTTTATTCAAGGTTTAGGGGTTTAGGATTAGTTTAGGGTTAGTTTAGGGTTTAGGGTTAGTTTTGGGTTTAGGGTTTAAGGTTTAGGTTTGGGGTTTGGGGTTTGGGTTTAGGGTTTAGGGTTTAGGTTTAGGTTTAGGGTTATAGGTTTGCTTAGGGTTTAGGTTTAGGTTTAGGATTTAATGTTTTTAGGGTTTAGGTTTAGGTTTAGGGTTTTATGGATTAGGGTTTAGTGTTTTGGTTTAGATTATAGTTTAAGTTTAGAGATTTAGGATTTAGGGTTTAGGGTTTAGGGTTTAGGGTTTAGGGTTTAGGGTTTAGGGTTTAAGGTTTAGGGTTTCAGTTTTAGGTTTAGGGTTTAAGTTTTAGTTTATGGTTTAACATTTTTTTAACAAAGAACAAATTCAGATTCAACATTCTTCTTTTCAATTTCATCAACCAAGTAGCACCCCATGTTTTCTAAGATACAAGCGATGACATAAATAAAAAATGAGCACCCATAGTGCAAAACCCTACATAAGTAGAACCATCTCTATTATAGAGATAATGTTTTATAAGTAGCAGATCAGATCGACCATTCTTTAGTTTATCCAACTCCCATCAGAACCACCCCACCTCTCGAGTAGCGGGATCTGTCATCATATCCCAGATCTCTCCCTCCATCACCACCAGTTGTAACCTCCATCCTCCTCCTTCCTTCACACCACCAGCCCACCACCACCTCCATATCCACTTGGCACCTCTCTAGATCCCCCCACCACGTGATAACGCCTCCTGCCTTTACCTCCACCACTAGATCTAAGCGAGCCTGACGATGATGTTCTGTCGTGAAGGTTTTGCCCATTCTTACAGTTTAGGGTTTATTTAGGGTTCAGGGTTTAGGATTTGTTTAAAGTTTTGGGTTGTAGGTTTTAGGGTTTAGGGTTTGGGGTTTAGGGTTTAGGGTTTTAGGGTTTAAGGTTTAGGGTTTAGGGTTTTATGGTTAGGGTTTTATGGTTTAGGGTTTAGGGTTTAAGGTTTATGGTTTAGGGTTTAGGCTTTAGATTTTAGCATTTTAGGGTTTAGGGTTTATGGTTTAGGGTTGTAGATTTAGGGTTGTAGGTTTAGGGCTTATTTTGGGGCTTAGGGTTTTTCTTAAGTTAAATAAACCGGTAGGTTTAGGTTTATTTAGTTTATTTTTCATTTATTTGAGTTTATTTTATTTTTTAATTTTTATTTAGGTTTAATTTTTAACTTTATTTTATTTATTTTAGTTTAGGTTTTCTATTTAAGTTTATTTTTTAGTGGAGTTTATTTTTTATTTTATTTTTTAGGTTTAGGTTTTATTTTTTATTTTTTAGGTTTAGGATATGTTTTTATTTTTATTTTTTTAGGTTTAGGATTTAGGTTTTTATTTTAGGTTTATTTTTAGGTTATTTTTTAGTTTAGGTTTAGATTTATTTTTAGTTTATTTTATTTTATTTAGTTTAGGTTTAGGTTTAGGTTTTATTTATTTTAGCTTAGGTTTATGTTTATTTTATTTTATTTATTTTATTATTATTCTAGTTTAGGTTTTTTAATTTAGGATTTAGGTTTTATTTTTTATTTATTTTTATGTTTTATTATTAAGTTTATTTTTTATGTTTAGGTTTTTATTTAGTTTTTATTTTATTTTATCTTAGGTTTATTTTATTTCTAGATTTTTTATTTATTTATGTTTTATTCTTAGGTTATTTTATTTTTAATTTAGTTTTTGTTTTTATTTATTTTATTTTAGTTTATTTTTATTTCATATTTTATTTTATTTTTTAGTTTAGGTTTTTATTTTATTTTATTTTTTTATTTTTTTAGGTTTAGGTTCGTTTAAGTTTAATTTTGTTTAGGTTTACGTTTTTAGGTTTTAAGGGTTTAGGGTTTACGGTTTAGGGATTAGGTTTTTTGGTTTAGGATTTTAGGGTTTAGGGTTTTATGGTTTAGGGTTTAGGGTTAGGGTTTTAGATTTAGGGTTTAGGGTTCAGTTTTTAGGCTTAAGGCTTTAGGGTTTTGAGGGTTTAGAATTTAGGGTTTAGGGTTTAGGATTTTTAGGGTTTAGTCTTTAGGGTTTTTGGGTTTAGGGTATAGGGTTTTAGGGATTAGGGTTTAAAGTTTAAGGTTTATGGTTTAGGGTTAGGGTTAGTTTAGGGGTTTAGGGTGGGTTTAGTGTTTAGGTTTAAGTTTAGGTTTATAGGTTTGGGTTGTTTTTTAGGTTTAGGTTTATTTAGGATTAGGTTTAGGTTTTAAAATCAAGAATATATGTTTGGTTTATTTTATTTATTTTAGTTTATTTTTTTTATTTGGGTTACTTTTATTTTATTTATTTTAATTTATTTATTTTAGTTTATTTTTTAGGTTTTGGTTTATTTTCAATTTAGTTTTCTTTATTTTATTTTTAAGGTTTAGGTTTTTTTTATTTTAGGTTTAGTTTAAGATTTTATTTTATATTTATAGGTTTTATTTTTTAGTGTAGGTTTAGGTTTATTTTTAGTTTATTATATTTTATTTAGTTTAGGTTTAGGTTTAGGTTTAGATTATTTTTGGTTTATTTTAATTTGTTTACTTTATTTTTATTTTAGGTTTAATTTTTTAGGTTTAGGTTTTATTTTTAGGTTTAGGTTTTTTTTTTATTTAGTTTTATTTTATTTTTATTTATTTTATTTTAGTTTTTTTTTTTATTTTTTAGGTTTTATTCTTAGGTTTATTTTATTTTTTAGTTTAGTTTAATTTTTCTTTATTTTATTTTCTTATTTTTTTTATTTTATTTTAGATGTTTTAGTTTAGGTTTTCATTTATTTTATTTTATTTTATTTTATTCTATTTAGGTTTTGATTATTTATTTATTTTATTTTTAGGTTTTATTTAGTTTAGGTTTAGGTTTTAAGGTTTAGGGTTTAGGGTTTTAGGGTTTAGGGTTAAGGTTAGGGTTTAGGGTTTAGCATTTAGGGTTTAGAGTTTAGTGTTTAGGCTTTAAGGATTAGGGATTTGAGGGTTTAGGATTTAAAGTTTAGGTTTTAGGGTTTAGGGTTAGTTTAAGGTTTAGGGTTTAGGCTTTAAGGTTTAGCATTTTAGTTTAGTGTTTAGGGTTTAAGGTTTAGGGTTTAGGGTTTATGGTTTTAGGGTTTACGGTTTAGGGTTTAAGGTTAGGGTTAGGGTTTATGTTTTAGGGTTTAGTTTAGGGTTTAAATTTTTTTAAGGTTTAGGGTCTAGGGTTTACAATTGTAGTTTTACAGTTTAGGGTTTAGGGTTAGTTTTAGGGTTTTGGTTTTAGTTTAGTTTAGGGTTTAGGGTGTAGGGTTTAGGGTTTAGGGATTTTTTTTATTTTTTAAAATTAGGTAAACCAGTAGGTTTAGGTTTATTTAGTTTTTTTATTTATTTTAGTTTATTTTATTTTTTATTTTTATTTAGTTTAGTTTATTTATTTTAGGTTATTTATTTTATTTTAGGTTTTATTTATTTTATTTTAGGTTTTGGTTTATGTTTATGTTTATTTTTGAGTTTAGTTTTATTTTTATTTTATTTTTTAGGTTTAGCTTTCTTATTTTTTATTTTTAGGCTTAAGTTTAGGTTTTTATTTTATTTTTTATGTTTTGGTTTTAAGTTTTTAATTTACGTTTATTTTTAGGTTTTATTTTTTTAGTTTAGATGTTTATTTTTAGTTTATTTTATTTTATTTAGTTTAGGGTTTAGGTTTAGGTTTTATATATTTTAGTTTAGTTTATTTTAGTTTAGATTTAGGTTTTTTTTGTTTATTTTAGGTTTAAGGTTTAGGTTTTATTTTTTGTTTTTTTAATTTATTATTCTTTTATTTTTAGTTTTATTTTTTAGGTTAAGGTTTTTATTTAGTTTTTATTTTATTTTAATTTATGTTTATTTAATTTTTATTTTACATTTAGTTTTTCTTTTATTTAGGTTTATTATTTTTATGTTTATTTTATTTTTTTTAGTTTAGTTTAGGTTTTTATTTATTTTATTTTAGTTTAGTTTTAATTTTTTTATTTTATTCTATTTTTAGGTTTAGGTTTAGGTTTAGGTTTTTTTTATTCATTTTATTTTTTGATTTTATTTAGTTTAGGTTTAGGTTTTTAGGTTTTTAGGGATTGGGGTTTGGGGTTTAGCATTTAGGGTTAAGGGTTGTAGGTTTTAGAGTTTAGGGTTTAGGGTTAGCTTATGATTTAGGGTTAGTTTAAGGTTTTGGCTTTAGGCTTTAGGGTTTAGGGTTTAGAGTTTTAATGTTTAGGGTTTAGGTTTTAGGGTTGTAGGTTTAGGGTTTAGGGTTTAGGGTTTATGGTTAGTTTTAGGGCTTAGGGTTTCGGGTTAGGGTTTTTTAATTTAATTTAATTTTTTTTACTTTTTCTAAATTAATTAAACTAGTAGGTTAAGGTTGATTTAGTTTATTTTTATTTATCTTAGTTTATTTTATTTTTTATTTTTTATTTTATTTAGGTTTATTTTTATTTGTATTTAGTTTAGTTTATTTATTTTAGGTTTATTTATTTTAGTTTAGGATTTCTATTTTAGTTTATTTTTTAGGTTTAGGTTTAGGTTTAGGTTTATTTTTTAGTTTAGTTTTATTTTTATATTTTTTAGGTTTAGGTTTTTTATTTTATTTTTAGGATTAGATTTAGTTTTATTTTAGTTTTTTTAGGTTTAGGTTTTATTTTAGGTATTTATTTTAGGTTTTATTTTTTAGTTTTGGTTTAGGTATATTTTTAGTTTATTTTTTTATTTAGGGTTTAGGTTTATGTTTAGGTTTAGTTTATTTTAGGTTTAAGCTTAGGTTTTATTTATTTTAGTTTAGTTTATTTTATTTTAGGTTATTTTAGTTTAGGTTTATGTTTATTTTATTTTATTTTAGGTTTCTTTTAGTTTATGGTTTAGGTTTTATTGATTATTTATTTTTAAGTTTTATTTTAGGTTAATTTTAGGTTTAGGTTTTGATTTAGTTTTGATTTTATTTTATTTTAGGTTTATTTTTTTTATTTTAGGTTTAGTATTTATTTTATTCAGGTTTTTTATTGTTTAGTTTAGTTTAGGTTTTATTTATTTTATTTAGTCTAGTTTTTATTTTCTTTATTTTCTTTAAGTTCTAGTTTAGCTTTAGGTTTAGGTTTTAATTTAGTTTTATTTTATTTTATTTTTTATTTTACTTTGGTTTAGGTTTTTTTATTTATTTTATTTTTAGGTTTTATTTAGTTTAGGTTTAGGTTTTTAGCTTTTTAGGGTTTAGGGTTAGTTTGGTTTACGGTTTAGGGTTTAGGGTTTGGGGTTTAGGGTTTAGGATTTTGGTTTAAGGTTTAGGGTTTAGGGTTTAGGGTTTATGGTTTAAGGGTTTAGGATTTAAGGTTTAGGATTTTGGGGTTTAGGGTTTTAGGGTTTAGGGTTTATGGTTGAGGTTTTAGGTTTTAGGTCTAGGTTTCAAGTTTTAGTTTAAGGTTTAGGGTTTTTGGTTTTTTTTAACAAATAAAAATTGAGATTCAACATTTCTTCTTTTCGATTTCATCAACCAAGTAACACACCAAGTTTTCTAAGACATAAGCAACGACATAGATAAAAATGAGCACATAGAGCAAATCAAAAGCCTAGATAACTAGAATTATGCATGCTTGTAAAGACAGTTCCTGGCAGATTGGATCGGCCATTCTGCAATTTCTCCAGTTCTCATCAGAACCACCCCGGCCTCTCGAGTAGATCCATCATCATATCTCACGATCTCCTCCGCCACCACCACTACCTCCATCGCTCCTCCACCTCCATATCAACCAGACCTCCGGATCCACCACCACCACTTGTGATAGCGCCTCGCCTTTGCCACACCACCATACCTAGATTGAGCCTCGTTGATGGTGATGTTCTTGTCATCAAGGTTTAGGGTTTAGGATTTTAGGGTTAATGCTTTTAAGGTTTTTGGTTAAGGGTTAGGGTTCAAGGTTTAGGGTTTAGGGTTTTTTAAGGTTTAGGATTTAGGGTTCAGGATTTAGGGTTTATGATTTTTTTAATTAAGTAAATCGGTAGGTTTAGGTTTGTTTAGTTTATTTTTTATTTATTTTAGTTTTTTATTTAGGTTAATTTATTATTTTTATTTAGTTTAGTTTATTTATTTTAGTTTAGGTTTTTCTTTTAGTTCATTTTTTAGGTTTTGGTTTAGGTTTATGTTTATTTTTTAGTTCAGTTTTATTTTTATTTTATTTTTTTTTTAGGTTTAGGTTTAGGTTTAGGTTTTATTTTATTTTTTAGATTTAGGTTTTAGGTATTTATTTTAGGTTTATTTTAGGTTTTATTTTTTAGTTTAGGTTTAGGTTTATTTTAGTTTATTTTATTTTGTTTGTGTTATTTTACTTTACTTAAGTTTAGGATTTAGGTTTTACTTTTATTTATTTTAGGTTTTATTTTAAGGTTTATTTTTATGTTTAGGTTTTATTTAGTTTATATTTTATTTTATTTTAGGTTCATTTTCTTTTTTATTTTACATTTAGTTTTTATTTTATTTAGGTCTCTTTTCTTAGGTTTAATTTATTTTTAGATTAGTTTAGTTTTATTTTATTTTATTTTATTTTATTTTATTTTTATTTTAGGTTTAGGTTTTAGTTTAGGTTTCTATTTTAGTTTATTTTATTATTTTTTTAGGTTTAGATTTTTATTTATTTATTATATTTTTAGGTTTTATTTAGTTTAGGTTTTTAGGTTTTTAGGTTTTTATGGTTTAGGGTTTAGGGTTTAGGGTTTAGGTTTAGGGTTAGGGTTTTGATTTAAGGTTTAGGATTTAGGGTTTAGGTTTTCTGATTTAGGGTTTTGTGTTTAGGCTTTAGGTTTAGGGATTTTAGGGTTTAGGGTTTAGGGTTTAGGGTTTTTAGGTTTATGGTTTAGGGTTAGTTGAGGGTTTAGGGTTTAGGGTTTTAGGGTTTAGGGTTTAGGGTTAGTTTAGGGTTTAGGGTTTGTGGTTTGTTTATTTTTTAATTCTATGTATGTGTGTGTGTGTGGGGGGGGGACCAGATCTGGGTGATAGTCGACATCAAGAATAGTGCACTATCTCAAAAGATAGAAGTCACTACCCTTCGATGGACCTAATCACCTAATAAGCACTCCTTAGGCGTGATGGGTCTTTGAATGTACCAGAGATTTTTTTCCTACTTTACATGGATGAATAAATCATTTATTTTAAATCTAAAGTTCTCCTTTGGGGCAAGACCCCATAGTTAATTACATCCCTAAGGAAGGTGAGTTCCTTAGAATACTCTCTTAAAGCATGCAATTATTGTCTTCAAAGAATTCAAAGATAGGACTATCAATAAATTGGTTATATTTGGAAAATAAAGTGGGATAAATCAAAAGAGAGAGACTTGTTATCTAAGCCAAAAGGAAATGTGCAGGGGATGCTCATGATACTACGAGTCCTAGATATCATTCCAATCTATCCTATGTTTGGGCTTTATATGTTTGAAATTTAAGGGAATTATTAATTTGAGTTGAAATTTATTAGAAAGCTAGGACTTATAATCTCACAATACAAGATTATGGGAATGCCTAAGAGGTGAAGATTTATGCTTATAGCCCAAGGGGAAATAACAACCTCAGATCCTAATTCTAGGGAGCTTTGGTGAGGGCCAAAGCACATCTTAAATCTATGGCAAAAAGTGGGTATATTGTTTACCTCCACTAGAGAGAGTAAACCACCTAACTACTAGACTTATAATCACTTGGAGTGGTAGCTAGCTAACTCCTCCTATATTTTTAAACCATGTGGTCAAGTCATATGTTTAGCAAGATGGTTAGGAGGTTATTATTTAGAAAGAAACTAAAGTCCTTAAACCCACTCCTTAAGAGACTAGAGAATGAGTGCTATGAATAATGACTTAGTTTAATGCAAATTTTATCATTTTTTATTTGATTTTGGGCTCTTTATTTTAACACGCCATAGAATTTTATATGCTTAAATGTATGATGAAATAGGATAATTGGCTAAATCAGAGAGAAAGAAGTGTTTTCCACCACAAAGGAGACCCTCAAAGGTCAAGTCTTCTCTTATTGTGCAAGAATGGAAACCCTCTCTAGCATAAATGAAATAAGATGATATGCCTGATATTAAACATATAACATTCAGCTCAGAGGTTGCTAAATCTTTTAATTATCTTGATTTAATACCTAGGCTTTAAATGAGGTTATAAGTTATTTTAGAAAATTTAGTTATGAGTTGTGATTGAGGTAAAACATTTATTTTTCCCTAAGATCCTAAGCGGATCCAGGCCACACATTAAGTTATCATATATGAAGAAACATGAAAAACACATGCCATTTCTATTACACAATTATGAACAAAGCATCAATCAATTTATAAATTCAACGTGAAAGAATAATAGGCCATTGCGATTGATAAAAAGAAAGAGAAATGGGTAGCTGAGCTCTACCTTATGCATCCTAGTAATGTAAGAGAATAATTATAATTACAAATAAATTGGTGTTGATCGAGATGATCAACAACATCTGAAGGATCGTAGACACTAATAGAAATGATCCACCCCTAAACCTGAGATGTAGAAGGAATCAAGATCTTAGTGCAATTCAACTCAACTTATGCCAAAGGCATAATAGAAGAAGAAAGGATCCACTGAGGGATCAAGCATGTGAACCTTCCACTAAGGAAGCAGGTCTAAGATATCCTCTCTTTATAACACTTAGTTCCTAAGTGTAATGAAATGAAATAAAAGAAAACATAAAATAAAATTCTCAAATCAATTAAACTACTTCAAGTGAAATCAACATTTCATATTAAATTGAATCCTTCTACACTTACAAAATACAACACTAATGCCTAACAAGACTTACCACAAAAGCCTTAATACACACATTAGAATTAAGTCACCACTTCTAGTACTAAGTTAGGATAGCGTATGATGTGATATATGTTTTGTTTTATGATATATTTTTTTAGATTAGATGTTAGGATGTATGCTTCATAGACTGGAAGTTAGGCCAATATTGGGCTAATCATGTTTTCTGCAGGGGTTTATGATTAAGGGATGCTTAAATATAAATGTGAATGCTCATTTTGCATGTTGCTTAAATCCTAAAGCATAATCCAAGTTAGGACAGGTGGGCATAGTTACCCATGTGTAGGGTGCTAAGTTCAAATTATAAATACAACTACTTGGGATTATATGTATATTTAGCTAACCTCTATTTTGCAGGTATAGTTAGATTTACTTTTCCCACATAAATGTAATTTTCACAATAGGAATTAAGATTAGTGCTATGGGTAATTAGATGAACGTGGCGAAGGCTTTATCTTGGGGTGCTCTATGATGCCTTTGAAAGCACCATCCAAATCAAAGATGGAACCAAATCAGAAATGAAGATATGAAAAAAGACCCTCATAGTATTTAATACAATTATAATTATTCTTTCATATTCTAGGTTGTATAAGGGCTTCACCCATCTTTTCTCTCTCTTGGGTTATGCGGTGGTACCCGATACCTTTTGTTATTTTATGATAGTTTATATAATTGTTTGATGTTATATATTTACATTGTGCATTACTGTGCTTTTCATAGTTTCTTAAATAATTAATGCTTTAATGTGTAGCTTGGATACAATTAGGCTCTTTAAATAAAAATAAAAAAAATAAAACCTAAACTAAAAAAAATAAAATAAAACCTAAACCTAAAAAAAAATAAAAATAAAACTCAACTAAACCTAAACCTAAAAAAACTAAAATAAAAAATTTGATTCAAATAAAAGGCATTGAATTGAGAGTGCTTTTAAAATAGTGAGCCTACCACCAAAGGAAAGCAAATGGAAATCCCAAGCAAAATTTTATTTAATTTTTTTGAATTAACTTATCAAAAGATGGGATCGTTCAAGCCTTTAATGAGAGAGCACCCAAGTACTTTAGAAGGCTTGTTGATGTTTAAAATTAGTGATATGCAAGATTTGATTGATTTTATTATTGGAATGAGAGGAAGTGATAAAATAGCTTTTATTATCATTGATAGAAGGCCACTTTCTCTACCAAATTTATTTATAAAATTCTTGAGATTCTTGATATGATAGAAGCATTGCAAAAAATAATGAAATCATATGCAAAGCTGATGTGGGAAACAGGAAGACCACCAAGAGTTCTGTAGTACATACAAGGATTGTTTAAGAATAAATCATCGATGCTCATAGATAAGTACTCAACAAAGATCCCCTTGTCTTAAGCCATGGGAAGAGGGAAAGAAACCCAAGGTTCCCCATTAAGAAAAATAAAAAACTAGGAATTATTAATACAATTTTTAATAAAATAAATAAATTTATTAGAAAAACAAAATAAATTCAGAATATGGAAAAGAAAATCCCAAGAGATGATGTCAAAGTCTTTGGTAATATCTAATTTGAAAAGAATGTTGCCACCTTTATTCTTGGCATCAAGATCATGAATTAATTCTTGGGCAAGTAAAATATTATCATAAATAGATCTACTTCTAACAAAACTTGTTTGGTTGAGAGATAGATCTATTAAGTAAAGGACTAAGCTTGTTGGTAAGAATTTTGGAAATCAACTTATTAAAGAAGGTGTAAAGACTAATAGGTCTAAAATCACTCCAATAGTCTGGATTATCTTTCTTAGGAATGAGAACAATAGAAGTACTAGAAAAATATCTAGGAAAAAAAATTACCATTAAAAAAATCAATCACAGCTTCAATCAAATCATTTTTAATGATAAACCAAAATTTTTGAAAATAAATTGAGTAGTGAAACCCTCCGGATCTGCAACAAAATCTATGTTCATGCTATTAAGAAGTTTAAAAATTTCATCTTCATTAGGTACAATGGTAAGAAAATCGTTATCATCATTAGTAATAATAGAAGGAATCAAATGTGGTTTAGAAATAGCTTCATAAGAGAAATTCTTATTAAGCATATTTCTAAAGTAATTAATAATAGATTCATTGATATCATTATTCTATGTAATCCAATCTACATTATTTTCTTTAATTTTTAAATATTATTTAAAGCTCTCTATTTATTAATTAAAGCATGGAAATAGCTAGTATTCCTATCACCATCGTAATATTTTTTACTAGCTTTATAAGTCTCTTCCATATTTTGGAAGTGAACAAGTTTATCTTTCACCTCAGTTAATCTTAGAAGGATCATATATAGAGACTTCAAGATCACAAACCAATTTTTCCATATCTTTAATATTAACAAAATGGTTTTTAAAATAATGCTTGTTCCACCAATGCAAATTTTTTTAAGTCTTTCAAGTTTAAACCAAAGTCTATTCATCCCCATAATCAAATTATCGATGCAAAGGAGCTTTCAAATTAATAGCCACAACATTAAAAAAATCAATATGCTAAATCCACATGTTCTAAAATCTAAAAGGAGGAGTTTTTTAATCTAGAATTATCTTTAATAGAAAAGAAGAAGGGCATGATCAGACAAGGTTCTCCTAAAATGAAAAACATAAGTAATAGGCCACTAAGTAATCCAATGAGTATTAAAAAGGTTCCGGCTCAACCCTTGCCAAAGTCTAGAGTTTTGCCAATTTTAATTAGAACCATTAAAGATAATATCAAGCAAATTACAATCAAGGATCATATCAAAAAATCTTCCATGGAATGAATATTGGAGAGAAACCCACAACTTCATTCGAGAGAATAAAATAGTGTTGAAATCACCACCAACAAACCAAGGTTTGTTTACCAAGGTAACAAAATCCCTCAAGATTTCTACCAGATTTATAATAAGATGCATAAACAAAAGAGACCAAAACACAATAGTCACCATAGGGTTTTAGGTTTAGGGTTTAGGGTTTTTTTATTTTTTTTATTTTTTTATTTTTCTAAAATTAAATAAATTAATAAGTTTAGGTTTATTTATTTTATTTTTTTTATTTATTTCAATTTATTTTATTTTTTATTTTTTAGGTTTATTTTTGTTTTTATTTTGAATAGTTTGTTTATTTTTAGTTAATTTATTTTAGTTTATTTTGTAGGTTTAGGCTAAGGTTTAGGTTTACTTTTTAGTTTGATTTTATTTTTATTTTATTTTTTATGATTAGGTTTATTTTTTATTTTTAGGTTTAGGTTTAAGTTTTTATTTAATTTTTTAGTTTAGGTTTAGGTTTAGGTTTTGGTTTAGTTTATTTTAGGTATTATTTATTTTAGTTTAGGTTTAGGTTTATTTTATTTTTATTTTAGGTTTAGGTTTTTTCTTAGTTTAGGGTTTAGGTTTTTTCTTAGTTTAGGGTTTAGGTTTTACTTTTTATTTATTTTTAAATTTTATTTTAGGTTTATTTTTTGGTTTAGGTTTTATTTAGTTTTATATATATTATTTTAGGTTTATTTTATATTTATTTTATGTTTAGTTTTATTTTATTTAGGTTTTATTTTTAATTTAGTTTTTGGATTTTATTTATTTTATTTTACTCTAGCTTTTATTTTATTTTATTTTGGTTTAGGTTTAGTTTATGGTTTTATTTTATTTTATTTTATTTTATTTTGTTTTAAGTTTTTTTATTTATCATATTTTAAGGTTTTATTTAGCATAATTTTAGGTTTTTAGCTTTTTAAAGTTTAGGGTTTTTATTTTAGGTTTATTTGTAGGTTTTATTTTTTAGTTTAGGTTTAGGTTTATTTTTAGTTTATTTTATTTTATTTAGTTTAGGGTTAAGGTTTAGTTTTTTTAGGTTTAGGTTTTATTTATTTTAGTTTAGTTATTTTAGTTTAGGTTTAGGTTTATTTTATTTTGTTTAGTTTAGGTTTAGGTTCTTTTTTAGTTTAGAGTTTAGGTTTTATTTTTTATTTATGTTTAGATTTATTATTAGGTTTATTTTTTAGGTTTAGGTTTTTCTTTAGTTTTTGTTTTATTCTATTTTAAGTTTATTTTATTATTATTTTATGTTTACTTTTTATTTTATTATGTTTTTTGTTTTTATGTTTATATTTATTTTAAATTTATTTTAGGTTTTTATTTATTTTATTTTAGTTTAGATTTTTTATATTATTTTATTTTTAGGTTTAGGTTTAGGTTTAGTTTAGATCTTAGTTTAGGTATTTATTTTATTTTATTATATTTATCTTATTTAGGTTTAGGTTATTTATTTATTTGATTTTAGGTTTTATTTAGTTTAGGTTTAGGTTTTTATGTTTTTAGTGGTTTAGGGTTTAGGGTTTATGTTTATGTTTAGGGTTTTGTGTTTAGGTTTAGATTTAGGGTTTAGGTTTAGGGTTTAGGCTTTAGGTTTAGGTTTAGGGTTAGGTTTAGGTTTTAGGGTTTAGTTTAAGTTTAGTTTAGGTTTAGTTATGGTTTAGGAGTTTTAGGGGTTTAGGGTTTTAGGGTTTATGCTTTTATTTAGGGTTTATGATTTAATTTAGGGATTAGGGATTAGGATTTTATAAGTTTAGGTTTAAGGAGTTTAGGGTTTAGGGTTTAGTTGTTTAGTGTTTAGTTTAGTTTATAATTTTGGGTTTAAGTTTAGGTTTAATGTTTAGAGTTTAGGTTTATTTTAGGGTTTAGGATTTAGGGTTTAGGGTTTATGGTTTTAAAAAAAATTAGTAGTTAAGATTTATTTTATATTTTATTTTATCGTTTATTTTATTTTTTTTATTTTTTAGGTTTATTTTATTTTTATAGTTTGGTTTATTTATTTTAGTTTAGGTTTTTATTTTAGTTTATTTTTTATGTTTTGGTTTAGGTTTATGTTTATTTTTTAGTTAAGTTTTGTTTCTATTTTTATTTTATCAAGTTTAGGTTTTACTTTTTAAATTTTAGATTTAGGTTTAGTTTTTAAAAAAAAATTTCGGTTTTTATTTTAGGTTTTTATTTTTTAGTTTAGGTTTAGGTTTATTTTCAATTTATTTTAATTTATTTAGTTTAGGTTTAGGTTTTTATTTTAAGTTTAAGTTTGGGTTTATTTATTTTAGTTTAGTTTATTTTAGTTTGTTTAGGTTTATTTTATTTTGTTTATTTTACATTTAGATTTTTTTAATTTTATGATTTATGTTTTATTTTTATTAATTTTAGTTTATTTTTTAGGTTTAAGTTTTATTATTATATTATTATATTTTGTTTTATTTTATGATTTACTTTTATTTTTAAGTTTTCTATTTTAGGTTTATTTTATTTTTTTTTTTATTTAGTTTAGATTTTTATTAATTTTATTTTAGTTTAGTTTTTATTCTTTTTATTTTATTTCATTTTATGTTTAGGTTTAGGTTTTAGTTTTATTGTTTTTTTTTAGTTTATTTTGGTTTAGGTTTTTTAATTTTATTTTATTTAGTTTAGGTTTATGTTTTAGGGTTTTAGGGTTTTTGGGTTTTAGGTTTGGTTGTAATTTTGGTTTATGGTTTAGGGTTTTGGTTTAGGGTTTTGGGTTTAGGTTTTAGGGTTTAGGGTTTAGGGTTTGGGGTTTGGGGTTTAGAGTTTTGGGTTTAGGGTTGTAGGTTTTAGGGTTTAATGTTTAAGGTTTAGGGTTTAGGGTTTATAGTTTAGAGTTTTAGGGTTTAGGGTTTAGGGTTTAAGGTTTAGGGTTTTAGGGTTTAGGGCTTAATGTTTAGGGTTGTAGGTTTAGGGTTTAGGGTTTTGTTTAAGGTTTTTTATTTATATTTATTTTGTTTATAATTTTATTTTTCTTTAAATTTAGTAAACTGGCAGGTTTAGGTTTATTTAGTTTATTTTATTATTTATTTTTCTTTAGCATTTATATTATTTTTATTTAGTTTAGTTTATTTGTTTTAGGTTTATTCAATTTAATTTAGGTTTTATTTCAGTTTATTTTTTGGGTTTAGGTTAATGTTTAGGTTTATTTTTTTAGTTGAGTTTTATTTTTATTTTATTTTTTAGGTTTAGGTTTTATTTTTTATTTTTAGGTTTAGTTTTAAATTTTTATTTTATTTTTTTAAGTTTAGGTTTTTGGTTTTTTATTTTTGGTTTTTTTTATGTTTTATATTTTAGTTTAGATTTAGGTTCATATTTAATTAATTCAATTTAATTTAGGTTTAGGTTTAGGTTTAAGTTTTATTTTAATTTAGTTTATTTTAGTTTAAGTTTAGGTTTATTTTATTTATTTATTTATTTTATTTTTTTTGGTTTAGATTTTTTTTTTAGTTTGAGGTTTAGGTTTTATTTTTAGCTTTATTTTTTTTATGTTTAGGTTTTTATTTAGTTTTTATTTATTTTATTTTTAGGTTTGATTTATTTTTTTGTTTAGTTTTTTTTGTATAGGTTTTATTCTTAGGTTTATTATATTTTTTAGTTTATTTATGTTTTTTATTTATTTGTTTTAGTTTATTTGTATTAGTTTATTTTATTTTATTTTAGGTTTAGGCTTTGGTTTTAGTTTAAGATTACATTTTATTTTATTTTTTTATTTTATTTAGTTTTAGATTATTTTTGATATTTCCTTTTTAGATTTTATTTAGTTTAGGTTTAGGCTTTTATGTTTTTAGGGGTTAGGGTTTAATGTTTAGGGTTTAGGGGTTAAGGTTTAGGGTTTTAGTGTTTAGGGTTTAGGGTTAGGGTTTAAGGTTTAGTGTTTAGGGGTTTAAGGGTTTTTTTTTTAAAATAAATAAGTAAACCAGTAAGTTTAGGTTTATTTAGTTTATTTTTTTTATTTTAGTTTATTTTATATTTTATTTTTATTTAAGTTTATCTTTTATTATTTATTTATTTTATTTTAGGTTTTTTTAGTTTATTTTCAGTTTAGGTTTAAGTTTAGGTTTTTAATTTATTTTTTTAGGTTTAGGTTTTTTGGTTTTATTTTAGGTTTATTTTATGTTTTATTTTTATTTTAGATTTAGATTTATTTTAGTTTATTCTATTTTATTTAGTTTAGGTTTAGTTTACATTTAGGTTTAGATTTTATTTATTTTAGTTTAGTTTATTTTAGTTCAAGTTTAGGTTTATTTTATTTTTATTTTATGTTTCAATTTTTTTAGTTAGGGTTTAGGTTTATTTTATTTATTTATAAATTTATATTTTAGGTTTTCCTTTTTATTTAATTTTGATTTTATTTTATTTTAAGTTCATTTTCTTTAAGTTTTGTAGTCTTAGGTTTATTTTATTTTTAAGTTTAGTTTACGAATTTATTTATTTTATTTGAGTTATTTCTATTAGTTTATTTTATTCTTTTTTAGTTTTAGGTTTAATTTTATGTTTTAGTTTAGGTTTTTATTTTTTTATTTTATTATTTTATTTAGGTTTAGGTTTTATTTAGTTTTGCATTAGGTTTTTAGGTTTTTAGGATTAGGGTTTAGGATTTAGTGTTTAGGGTTTAGGTTTAGTTTTAGTTTAGTTTAGGTTTAGGTTTAGTTAGTGCTTAGGTTTAGTTTAGTTTAGTGTTTAGCTTTAGGGTTTAGATTAGGTTAGGGAGGTTTAGGTTATAGGTTATAAGTTTAATGTTTAGTTTCTTTAGGGTTTAGTTTTATAGTTTATAAATTTATTTAGGTTTTAGGTTTAGGTTAAGTTTAGAGTTTAGGGTTTAGTTAGTTTAGGGTTTAGGTTTAGGTTTAGGTTTAGGTTAAGTTTAGCTTAGGTTAGTTAGTTAGGTTTGGGTTAGGTTGGTTTATTTTAGGTTTAGGGGTTTTTGGGTTAGGGGTTTAGGGTTTAGGGTTTAAGTTAGGGTTTGGGTTTAGGGTTTAGGGTTTTTTTTTAATGAAGTAAGGTTAGGAGTATTAGTTTATTTTTATTTATTTTAATTTATCTTATTTTTATTTTATTTAGGTTTATTTTTTGTATTTAGTTTAGTTTATTTATTATAGTTTATTTATTTTAGTTTAGGTTTTTATTTTAGTTTATTTTTTAGGTTTAGGTTAAGGTTGATGTTTATTTTTTAGTTTAGTTTTATTTTTATTTTATTTTTTAGGTTTAGGTTTTATTTTTTATTTTCATGTTTTTATTTAGTTTTTATTTTATTATATTTTAGGTTTATTTTATTTTTATTTTAGGTTTAGTTTTATTTTATTTAGGTTTTTTATTTTTAGGTTTATTTTATTTTTTAGTTTAGTTTAAGTTTTATTTATTTTATTTTAGTTTAGTTTTTATTTTTTATTTTATTTTATTTTTAGGTTTTAGTTTAGGTTTAGGTTTAAGTTTAGGTTTTAGTTTAGGTTTTAATTAATTTAATTTTTTTATTTAGGTTTAAGTTTTATTTATTTATTTTTTTTTTAGGTTTAATTTAGTTTTGGTTTAGTTTTAGGTTTTAGGGTTTTAGGGTTTAGGGTTTAGGGTTTTAGGGTTTAGGGTTTAGGGTAATAGGTTTAGGGTTTAGGCTTTAGGCTTTAGGAGTTTAGGGTTTGGGTTTAGTTTTAGGGTTTAGGGTTTAGGGTTTAGAGTTTTTAGAGTTTAGAGTTTAGTTTATAGGGTTTAGGGTTTAGGGTTAGTTTTAGGGTTAGTTTAGGGTTTAGGGTTTGTGAGCCTAGAAGATTGGGATTTATAAAATAAAATATCTCTGCAATCTACAAGATTAAATAAGAAACGAAGAGGGTTTATACAAGTTATTACATGGTTGAAATGGAATTGTTGTAAAAAAATACTTGTATTTATCTACTAAGATCAATTGTTTAGAGTTTAACTCCAGTAAAAAACCAAAATTATAAATGAGTACATGAACAAGTTTGAAGTATTATTATCTTCTAAAATTAGGAAAAGATTAAACTAATGTTGTTTAGATTTAGATAAAGAGCCAACTTAAAAAGACTACATAAAATTAATTTGAATGTGCATTCAGAAACTTCATATTTCAAATAACATCAAAATTCTTGCACATGAAAGAACGTCATCAAATGTAGAATTATTATTTCCACCATTAAATCAAATTCAAATGAATACATCTAAATGAAGTAACACACTACCAATAAAAGAAAATAGAAAAGATGATAGATACTATGTTGGGATCCAAATCTCTTTTAAATCATATTTTAGATGTCAACAAAATCTATCGGTGTCTAAATCTCTCACAACACTATACCTATTTCTAAGCATTGACTTAAGAGTTTTACTTGAGCTTTCTTGCTTTTGTGTTGATGCAATTTATTTGTTACATTATGTTGCATTGAGTCTCAAAATAGAGAGCTATAGTTTTGGAAATCCCTATCGAGATATTGAGTTTGGATATTCTTATTACACACTAGTTATCAAGAAATTTTGTCAAAAATGATCCTTATAAACATCTCGTTTAGTAATACTGCATTAAGTCTCCCTAATTTTCCAAGATCAACAGTCTCAAAGCATTGAAATCTACTAGAGAGATTTTTTAAACGATTTAGCTCTCGTCATATCGCTAAATTGAAAGAGCTAGTTTGAAACAATTTTGATTAAAGAGGAGTTATATGATCATATAGGCTTGACTATAGAAGAGGATTGCTTATAGATGGACACTTAGGTATCTAAACTTATGTAGATTCTTTCTTCATTTGTCCACGAATAGGAAGCTATCCTTCAGTTTCTCTACGAAACTTGAGAGAGGTGGTGTACTATGGCATATAAAGCTCATACAACTTTTGTTTATATTAGAGAAATTCAAGCTAATCATTTGTAGTTGAAATCTCTTTTATTTAGTTTAGGTTTAGGTTTTTAGGTTTTTAAGGTTTAGGGTTTATGGTTTAGGTTTAGAGTTTAGGGTTTAGGGTTTAGTGTTTAGGGTTGTCAGTTTTAGGGTTTAGGTTAATGGTTTAGGGCTTAGGCTTTAAGGTTTTAGGTTTAGGGTTTAGGGTTTAGGGTTGTAGGTTTAGGGTTCAAGATTTAGAGGTTAGGGTTAGTTTTAGGGTGTAAAGTTACGACTTTTTTTAAATTACGTAAACTAGTAGGTTTAGGTTTATTTAGTTTATTTTTTAGTTTATTTTAGTTTTCTATTTAGGTTTACTTTTATTTATATTTAGTTTAGTTTATTTATATTAGGTTTATTTATTTTAGTTTAAATTTTTTATTTTAGTTTATTTTTTAGGTTTAGGATTAGGTTAATTTTTAGCTTAGTTTTATTTTATTTTATTTTTTAGGTTTAGGTTTTATTTTTTTTAGGTTTAAGTTTAGGTTTTATTTTATTTTTTTAAGTTTAGGTTTTAGGTTTTTATTTTAGGTATTTTATGTTTTATTTTTTTAGTTTATTTTTTAGTTGGTTTAGTTTAGTTTAATTTATTATAGGTTTAGGTTTATTTTATTTATTTTAGTTTAGTTTATTTTAGTTTAGGTTTAGTTTATTTTATTTTATTTTAGGATTATGGGTTTTTTTTAGGGTTTAGTTTTTTTATATTTATTTTAGGTTTATTTTTTTTATGTTTAGGTTTTTTATTTAGTTTAATTTTATTTTATTTTAGGTTTATTTTTTATTTTTTATTTAGGTTTAGTTATTATTTTTAGGTTTTTTTATTTTTTTAGTTTAGTTTAGGTTTTATTTATTTTATTTTGGTTTAGGTTTTTTATTTATTTTATTTTTAGGTTTTATTCAATTTAGGTATAGGTTTTTAGATTTTAGGGTTTAAGATTTAGGATTTAGGGTTTAGGGTTAGTTTAGGGTTTAGGGTTTTTGGTTTAGGGTTTGGGGTTTAGAGTTTAGGGTTTAGGGTTTAGGGTTTAGGTTTTAGGGTTTATGGTTTCGGGTTTAGGGTTTTATGGTTTAGGGTTTAGGGTTTACATTTTAGGTTTAGGGTTCAGGTTTTCATTTAGGGTTTAGGGTTTTGGTTTTTTTTAACAAAGAACAAATTCATATTCAACATTTCTTCTTTTCAATTTTATCAACCAAGTAACACACTAAGTTTTCTAAGACACAAGAAATGATATATATAAAAAATGGGCACACAAAGAGCAAATCAAAAACCCTAGATAACTAGTATTGTCTCTACTATAAAGATAGTCCCTTAAGCAGTAGATTGGATTTGCTACTCTTCAGTTTCTCCACTTCCCATATGAACCACCCCTGTAGTGGGATCCACCATCATCCCCGATCTCTCCCTCCACAGCTATAACCTTCGTGCTCCTCTCACCTCCATAACCACCACTTTCAGACCACCACCTCCATATCCACGGTAACTCTAGATCCCTCATCACCACGATAACCACCCTCCCCTTTGCCTCCCTTAGATTTAGATTGAGCACGGTTGATGGTGATGTTCCTGTCAAGATTCTACCCATTCTTAGAGTTTATGTTTAGGTTTAGGTTTATTAGGTTTTAGGGTTTAGATTTATTTTTAAATTTATTAAGTTACTTTAAGTTTAGGTTTAGGGTTTTGGTTTTAGGGTTTAGTGTTTAGGGTTAGGGTATAGGATTTAGGATTTAGGGTTTTGGGTTTTGGGTTTTGGGTTTTAGGTTTTGGGTTTTGGGTTTTATGGTTTATGCTTTTAGGGTTTAGGATTTAGGGTTTAAGTTTTTTTTTTCATTAAGTAAACTCGTAGGTTTAAGTTTATTTTTATTTATTTTAGTTTACTTTATTTTTTAATTTTATTTAGGTTTATTTTTTATTTTTATTTAGTTTAGTCTATTTATTTTAAGTTTATTTATTTTATGTTTATTTATTTTAGTCTATTTTTTTAGGTTTAGGTTTTTTTTAGTTGAGTTTAATTTTTATTTTATTTTTTAGGTTTTGGATTTAATTTTTATTTTTAGGTTTAGGTTTTGGTTTTATTTTTTTTTTTTAAGTTTAGGTTTTAGGTTTTTATTTTAGGTTTATTTTTTACATTTTACTTTTTTAGTTTAGGTTTAGGTTCATTTTTAGTTTATTTTATTTTATTTAGTTTAGGTTTACATTTAGGTTTAGTTTATTTTATGTTTAGGTTTAGGTTTTCTTATATTTTTATTTTAGGTTTAGGTTTTTTTTTAGTTTAGGGTTTAGGTTTTATATTTTATTTATTTTAGTTTTATTTTTTAGGTTTAGGTTTTTAGTTTTATTTGATTTTATTTTTATTTTACAATTAGATTTTATTTTATTTAGGTGTTTTTTATTTTAGGTTAATTTTATTTATTAGTTTAGTTTTGGTTTATTTATTTTATTTTATTTTATTTTTATTATTTTATTTTTATTTTATTATTTTTAGGTTTAGGTTGAGGTTTAGGTTTTAGTTAGGTTTTTTTATTTTATTTTATTATTATATATTGAGGTGTAGGTTTTCTTATTTATTTTATTTTAGGTTTATTTAGTTTAGGTTGAGGTTTTAGGTTTTTTTAGGATTTAGGGTGTAGGTTTTATGGTTTTAGGGTTTAGGGTTTAGAGTTTAAGATTTAGAGTTTGGGTTTATGGTTTAGGGTTTAGGTTTAGGGTTTAGGGTCTTTGGGTTTATGCTTTTTTTTTTAGGGTTTAGGGTTTTAGTTAGGATTTAGGGTTTAGGATTTAGGGTTTAAGTTATTTTTTTAATTCTTTAGGTTTATTTAGAACATTTAGTTTATTTTTTATTTATTTTAGTTTACTTTTATTTATTTTTTATTTAGGTTTATTTCTTTATTTTAGTTTATTTGTTTTAAGTTTGTTTATTTTTGTTTATTTTTTATTTTAGTTTATTTTTTTGTTGAGTTTTATTTTGTTTTCTTAAGGTTTAAGTTTTAATTTTCTTTTAGGTTTAGGTTTAGGTTTTATTTTATTTTTTTATGTTTAGGTTTAGGTTTTATTTTAAGTTTATTTTATGTTTTTTTTTAGTTTAGGTTTAGGTTTATTTTAGGTTATTTTATTTTATTTAGTTTAGGTTTAGGTTTAGGTTTAGTTTATTTTAGGTTTAGGTTTAGGTTTTATTTATTTTAGTTTAGTTTATTTTACTTTAGTTTTAGGTTTATTTTATTTTTATTTTAGGTTTAGGTTTTTTCTTAGTTTAGGGTTTAAGTTTTATATTTTATTTTTAGGTTTAATTTTTTAATTTTACTTTTTGTTTAGGTTTTATGTAGTTTTATTTTATTTTATTTTAGGTTTATATTATTTTATTTTACATTTAGTTTTTATTTTATTTAGGTTTTTTTATTCTTAGGTTTATTTTATTTTTTAGTTTATTTTAAGTTTATATTTATTTTATTTTAATTTATTATTATTATTTTGTTTTATTTTATTTTTAGGTTTAGGTTTAGGTTTAGGTTTTAGTTTATGTTTTTAGGATTTAGGGTTTAGGGTTTAGGTTTTATGGTTTAGGGTTTATGGCTTAGAGTTTTAGGGTTTAGAGTTTCAGGGTTTAAGGTTTAGCATTTAGGGTTTAAGGTTTAGGGTTTAAGGTTTAGGGTCTTTGACTTTATGTTTTTTTTTTGGGTTTAGGGTTTAGGTTAGGGTTTAAGTTATTTTTTAAAAAAATTAAAGTAGGAGGTTTAGGTTTATTTACATTTTAGTTTATTTTTTATTTATTTTAGTTTATTTTATTTGTTATTTTTATTTAGGTTTATTTTTTTTATTTAGTCTAGTTTATTTATTCTAAGTTTGTTTATTTTAGTTTGCATTTTTTATTTTAGTTTATTTTTTTGTTGAGTTTTATTTTTATTTTATTCATAAGGTTTAAGTTTTAATTTTTCTTTTTAGGTTTAGGTTTAGGTTTATATTTTATTTTTTTTTATGTTTAGGTTTTAAATTTTATTTTAAGTTTATTTTTAAGTTTACCCATTTTTTAGGTTTATTTTAGTTTTTTTTTATTTTATTTATTTTAGGTTTAGTTTTATTTAGGTTAGTTTAGGTTTATTTTACTTTATTTTTTAGTTTATTTTATTTTTTTTTATTTTAGGTTTAGGTTTTTTTTCTTAGTTTAGGTTTAGGTTTTATATTTTATTTATTTTAGGTTTCATTTTAGTTTTAGTTTTAGGTTTAGGTTTTATGTAGTTTTATTTTATTTTATATTAGTTTATTTTATTTTATTTTCATTTAGTTTTTATTTAGTTTTTTTATTCTTAGGTTTATTTTATTTTTTTAGTTTATTTTAAGTTTATTTATTTTATTTTAGTTTATTATTATTATTATTTATTTTATTTTATTTTTAGGTTTAGGTTTAGGTTTAGGTTTTAGTTTAGTTTTATTTTATTTTATTTTATTATTTTATTTAGGTTTAGGTTTTAGGATATTTTAGGTTTAGGGTTTAGGGTTTATTTAGGGTTTAGAGTTTTAGGTTTAGTTTAGGGGTAGGGTTTAAGTTTAGGGTTTAGTGTTTAGGTTTAAAGTTTATTTTAAGGTTTGTTTAGGTTTAGTTTATAGGTTTAGGGTTTAGGTTTATAGTTTAAACTTTAGGGTTTATTATTTTAAGGTTTAGAGTTTAGTTAGGTTAGGTTTAGATTTTAGGTTTTAGTTTAGGAGTTTTAGGTTAGTTAGTTTATGTTTACTTTTAGGGTTTTAGGTTTAGGGTTTAGAGTTTTAGGTTTAGGGTTTAGGTTTAGGTTTAGATTTTAGATTAGTTTAGTTTTGGGTTTAGAGTTTGGGTTTAGGTTAGTTTTAGTTTATGGTTTAGGGTTTAGGGTTTAGGGTTTAGGTCTAGAAGATTGGGATCTAAAACCAAGTCATACTCTAAGCAAAATCTAGATAGAAATAATAGAGCGAGGAAGATTGGGATCCAAAATAGTTATTACATGGTTGAAATGGAATTGTTGTTAAAAAATACTTGTCTTTATCATACAAAGATCAATTGTTTAGAGTTTAACTCACTAAAACAAAACCAAAATTTTAATTGATACATGAACAAATTTGAAGTATTGTTGTTATCTTCTAAAATTAGGGAACGATTAAATAATGTTGTTTAGGTTTAGATTGACTTGAGCCCTAAACTTAAGAATTGATTTATGTGGCTTTTCAACAAACTTTAGATTGCAAATAACATCAAAACTTCTTGCACCTAAGAATGTCATCAAATGTAGGAATTATTCTTTCCACCATTAAACCAAATTGAAATGAATACATCTAAATTAAGTAACACTCCTACCAATAAAAAGAAAATAGAAAAGATGATAAAAATTTTGTTGGGATGCAAAATCTCTCATAAATCATATTTTAGATGTCGAAATCTTTAGTGTCATCTCTCACAACACTATGCCACCTATTTTGAAGCATTGCCTTAGGAGTTTTTCTTGAGCTTTCTTGCTTTTATGTTGAAACAAATTATTTGTTACATTATGTTGCAGCATTAAGTCTCAAAGTAAGAGAGCTATAGTTTTTGAAATCCCTATGCAATGATATTGAGTTTGGATTATTATTGTTAAGCTCTACTTATCAAGAGATTTTGCCAGATATAATCACTATTATAAAAATTTCATTCAATAATACTTCGCATCAAGTCTCTCTAATTTGCCAAGATCTCGAGCAGTCAAAGCATTGAAATTACTAGAGAGATCTTTTAAAGCTCAAATTTAGCTCTTGACTTATCCTAAATTGAAAGCTACAATTGGGAAGATAATATCGATTAGATAGGAGTTCTATGATCATATCTATTGACTATAGAAATGCTCATAGATGGACACTTAAGTGTCTGAACTTAGTGATTTTTCTTCACTTGTCCATAAATGAAGCTACCTTTCATCATCTTTATGAAACTTGAGAGGCTACTATGGCATATAAAGCTCATACAATATTTATCTATATATTAGAAATTCTAATCATTTGTAGTCAAAATCTTATTTATTTAGATTAGATTTAGGTTTTTAGGTTTTTAGGGTTTAGAGTTTATGGTTTAGGTTTTAGGGTTTAGGGTTTGGGGTTTAGGGTTTGGGGTTTAGGGTTTAGGGTTGTAGGTTTTTGGGTTTAGGGTTTAGGGTTTAGGGTTTAGGTTTAAGGTTTAGGGTTTAGGGTTTAGGTTTTTAGGGTTTAAGATTTAGGGTTTATGACTGTAGGTTTAGGGTTAGTTTTATGGTTTAGGCTTTAGGGTTAGGGTTTTTTTTATTTTTTTTATTTTTTTATTTTTCAAAAAATTAAATAAACTAGTAGGTTTAGGTTTCTTTAATTTATTTTTTATTTATTTTAATTTATTTTATTTTTATTTTATTTAGGTTTATTTTATTTTATTTAGTTTAATTTATTTATTTTAGGTTTATTTATTTTAGTTTAGGTTTTTTATTTTAGTTTATTTTTTAGGTTTAGGTTCAGGTTTAGGTTTATTTTTTAGTTTAGTGATCTTTTTATTTTATTTTTGTAGGTATTTATTTTAAGTTTATTTTTAGGTCTTCTTTTTAGTTTAGGTTTAGGTTTATTTTTATTTTATTTTATTTTATTTAGTTTAGGTTTAGGTTTTGGTTTAGTTATTTTAGGTTTAGGTTTAGGTTTTTTTTTTTTTAGTTTAGGGTTTAGGTTTTAATTTTATTTATTTTGACATTTATTTTTTAACATTAGGTTTTATTTAGTTTCTTTTAGGTTTATTTTATTTTTATTTTAGGTTTAATTTTTATTTTATTTAGGTTTTTTTTAATTTATTATAGGTTTTTATTTCTTTTATTTTAATTTTGTTTCTATTTTTTTAGGTTTCGGTTTAGGTTTATGTTTTAGTTTATGTTTTTATTTTATTTTGGTTTAAGTTTTTTTATTTATTTTATTTCTAGGTTTTATTTAGTTTAGGTTTAGGTTTTTAGCTTTTTAGGGTTTAGGGTTAAGGGTTTAGGGTTTAGGGTTTTAGTTTAGGGTTTAGGGTTTATGGTTTCGGGTTTAGAGTTTAGGGTTTAGGATTTATGGTTTAGGGTTTGGGTTTTGGGTTTAGGTTTTAGCATTTAGGGTTTAGGGTTTATGGTTCATGGTTTTTAGTGTTTAAGGGTTAGGTTTAAGGTTTAGGTTTTAGGTTTAGGTTTTGTGTTTTAGTTTAGGGTTTAGGGTTTTTGGTTTTTTTTTAAAAGAGAATAAATTCATATTCGACAATATTTTTTTTTCATCAACTAAGTAACACACCAAGTTTTCTAAGAAACAAGTGACGACATAGATAAAAAATGAGCAGCCTATAGTAAATTAAAAACTCTAGATAACTAGAATCATCTCTAAAGACATAGTTCCATAAGCACATATGGATGGTCATTCTTGGTTTATCAGGTTCCCATCGAACCACCGGCCTCTCAGTGGATCCACCATCATATCCCTGATCTCCCTCAGCCACCACCATGGCTATAACCTCCCTCGCCCCTCCTGCCTCCATAACCACCACTCCTCCGACCACCACCTCCATATCCACAAGCACTTCCAGATCCCCACCACCCTGCGATGTCTTCCCTCGCCTCCATTGAATAGATTGAACCTTGTTGATGGTGATGTTTCTACTGTCAAGGTTCTGCCCATTCTTAGGGTTTAGGTTTAGGTTTAGGTTTATTAGATTTTACGGTTTAGGTTTATCTTTTAATTTATTTAGTTACTTTAGGTTTAAGTTTAGGGTTTGGGGTTTAGGGTTAGAGTTTAAGGTTTAGGGTTTATGCTTTTAGGGTTTAGGGCTTAGGGTTAGGGTTTTGGGTTTAGGGTTTTTTAGGGTTTAGGCTTTAGGGTTTAGTGTTTAGGGTTTAGGGTTTAGGATTTAGGGTTTAAGGTTTTTTTACAATTAAGTAAACTGGTAGTTTTATGTTTATTTAGTTTATTTAAATTATTTTTTTATTCTTATTTAGGTTCATTTTTTAAGTTAATTTATTTATTTTAGTTTAGGTTTGGTATTTTAGTTTATTTTTCAAGTTGAGGTTTAGGTTTAGGTTTATTTTTTAGTTGAGTTTTTTTTTTTTTTTTTTTTTAGGTTTAGGTTTTATTTTTTATTTTTAGGTTTAGGTTTAGGTTTTTATTTTATTTTTTTAGGTTTAGGTTTTATTTTTTATTTTAGGTTTATTTTTAGGTTTTATTTTTTAGTTTAGGTTTAGGTTTAGGTTTAGTTTATTTTAGGTTTTATTTATTTTAGTTTATTTTATTTTAGTTTAGGTTTATTTTATTTTTATTTTAGGTTTAGGTTTTTTCTTAGTTTAGGGTTAGGTTTTAGTTTTTATTTATTTTAGGTATTATTTTTAGCTTTATTTTTATTTAGTTTATATTTTATTTTATTTTAGGTTTAGTTTATATTTTATTTGTGTTTGTTATTTTTTAGTTTACTTTAGGTTTTTATTTATTTTATTTTAGTTTAGTTTTTATTATTTATTTTATTTTATTTATAAGTTTAGGTTTAGGTTTATGTTATATTTTATTTTATTATTTTATTTTGGTTTAGGTTTTTTATTTATGTCATTTTTAAGTTTTATTCAGTTTAGGTTTAGGTTTTTAGCTTCTTAGGGTTTAGTGTTTAAGGTTAATTTAGGGTTTATGGTTGAGGTTTTAGGGTTTGGGGTTTAGGGTTTAGGGTTTAGGATTTAGGGTTTAGGTTTTGGGGTTTAAGGTTTAGATTTTAGGGTTTTGGGGTTTAGGGATTAGGGTTTAGGTTTTAGCTTTAGGGTTCAGGTTTTAGTTTAGGGTTTAGGATTTTTTATTTTTTATAATTTAGAACAAATTCAGATTTAACATTTCTTCTTTTGATTTCATCAACCAAGTAACACACCAATTGACAGAATGACATAGATAAATAAGCACATAAATCAAAACCTAGATAACTAGAATCTCTAGTGTAAAGACATAGTTCCATAAGCAATAGATCGGATTGGCCTTTCTTTAGTTTCTCTAGTTCCTATCAGAACCACCTTGGTCATCATATCCTCGATCTCTCTCTTTGCCATCACCATGGCTGTAACCTCTGCTCCTCCCACCTCCATGACCACCATTCGACCACCACCTCCATATCCACCGGCACCTCTAGATCCCCATAACCACTATGATAAGCCACCTCTACCTTACCTCCTCACTAGATCTAGGTTGAACACGGTGATGTTCTTGCCATCAGGTTCTCATTCATGGGGTTTAAGTATTGGTTTAGATTTACTAGGTTTTAGGGTTAGGTTTATTTTTAATTAATTTAGTTACTTTAGGTTTAGGTTTAGGGTTTGGGGTCAAGGGTTTAGGTTGGGTTTAGGTTTAGGGTTTAGGTTTAGGGTTTATGCTTTAGGTTTAGGGTTTAGGTTTAGTTAGGGTTTATGATTTTATGGTTTTAGTTTAGGTTTAGGGGCTTTTAAGGTTTAGCTTAGGGTTTAGGGTTAGGGTTTATGATTTATGGTTTAGGGTTTAAGGTTTAGGGTTTAGGGTTTAAAGTTTAGGGTTGTGGGTTTAGGGTTTAGGGTTTCTGGTTTATGGTTTATATTTAGGGTTTAGATTTTATGGTTTATGGTTTTTTAAAATTAAGTAAACTAGTAGGTTTACTTTTTAATTTATTTAGTTTATATTTTATTTTTATTTAGGTTTTGTTTATTTAGTTTATTTTATATTTGATCGTTTGCTTAATAAATTTTTTTGGGGCTCCAATAATTCTACCAAAATAATGCATTGGACATCTTGGCATAAATGTTGTGGTCTTTTTCGTGAAGGTGTTTTTGGTTACAAACATATTCGTGAAGCTATCATAGCTTTCTCTCATAGCTCTGGTGGAATTTTAGAAAGAATGATAGCCTTTGGGCTAATTTTATGATGGAAAAATACTACCAAGGTAAACAAACTCTTATATGTGCTTATAAAGATGGTGACTCTATGGTTTGGAAAAGGCTTTGCTCCACTGAATGGGTTGCGAATCCTTAATATCTTAGGGTATTCATTCACTTTCTTCTTTCTTTTGGCAAGACAATTGGATTGGCAATGGCTCTATTGACATCCTTTTATCTACCCACTCTACTACTGCTATCAAAGTAAACTCTTTTTTACTTAATAACAATTGGAATGAAAGCTAACTTATGAATTATATCCCTATTTCCCTATTTAACAAGTTTAGAAATATCCCCATTCCTTCTAACAAACCTGATCAAATTCTTTTTAAGCTTTCTTGTAATGCTGATTTTGTTCTGAAAAAGGTTTGGAATTTTATTAGAGATAAACAAACCCCTCTAATGTCTTTACTAAACTTTGGAACAATATCATTCCCATTTCCTATTGGTTTTAGCTTGGAGGATTTTGAATAACTTTATTCCTGTGGACTCTTTGCTCTGGATTAAAGGGTTTTATTTACCATCTAAGTGCTATTGTTGCTTTCATATTGAAAATGTAAATCATATTTTTGTCAATGGTGCTATTTCTTCTAAATTATGGCTTTGGTATGATGATTTATTTTATACCAACTATTTTCATGGTACTCTTTCTTTATATCAACTTCTTGAAGTTTGTTCCAAAAAAAAAATTGTGAAAGGTCATATCAAAGTTTTAATTGCTATTACCCTTATCGGTTCATCACGGATGGATAGAAATGATGTTAAATATCATGGTACTCTATGAACCATAAAAGGATCTTGGCTAGAACTAAACAAAAAAAATTCATGCTCTGTATAATGCCAATCTTATTAGTAACATTCATTTTAGAGGTTATAAATTTGTGGCTAAAAAATTGTGTATCATTTTGCCTGATTTTGACCCTCATAAAGGTGTTAGGATTATCCATTGGATCAAACCTAAAAAGAACTTGATTAAAGTGAATATTGATGGTTCTATGGCTTCCAATAAATATGGTTGTGGTGGTATCCTTAGGGATTATAAAGGTACTATCATATGTGGTTTTCTATCCTCTCAAAGCCTTTTGTTATTTTCTTGAGCTTATGGATTAATAAAGCTATTAAAATTTGTTTGAATAGAGGTTTCCTCAACATCTGGATTGAAGTTGATGCTTTCTCTTGCTTCTTGACATGCATAATTTTAATAGAAATGGGAATCTTTGAGTTATTTTATCTTCTTAATCATACAAAAAATCTTCTTTCTCAAGTATGTTTTAAAATTTTCCATATCCTTCATGAAGGTAATGCTTGTGTTGATTTCTTGGCTAATTTAGGTGCCAACTTACATTTTACTTTATTTGACAACCAAACTTTGCCTAAACTATTAAGAGACTTGGTTAATCTTGATAATATGGAATTCCTTATCTAAGAATATAATTTATTGGCTTGGTTTTTTTATCTGTTGGTTTTTTATGATCCTTTGCTTTTTGTTACCCTTTGTTAAACCCTCTTTGGGTTGTGGTTATATGATTTTCACTCTTTGCTTTGGTGGTTTTTATTTTTGACCTCTTACTTTTAGGTTGTCCTGACATTTTCTATCTGGTTGTTATTATCATTGCAATTTGGGTTGGTTTGGTTTTTTTGACCTGGTCACTTTTGTCTACTAGTTGGGTGTTTACCACAATTTTTCATTGCCTATTTTTCATAACCTCCTTTTGGGATTTGGCTTTGCCTGCTGTAGGTTTTCCTCTTGTATGGGTTTTTCCACATTTCTGGGTTGGTTGCAAACTTACCTGATTTGGATCTATTGTTGTGGTGGTTGACTTGGTGGCTTTGTTGGTTAGATAGGTTGATTAGTAGTGTTAGATGGTTAGGTTGGTTGGCTAGCTGACTGTTTTGGCTATTTTTTTTCCTTTTATGTTGGTGACATACCTGGGGGGTTGTTGGTGGTTTATTATTGGCTTGATTATGGCTTGGTGGAAACTTCGGGTTGGTTGTTATTTTCTATTTTGTTGAGGGCTTAGTGCTCTATTTTGTTGATTTTGTTTTGCTCTTTTGGTTATGGTTTTGACCTCCTCCTATTTTGGCCTTCCCTCTTGGTAGATGGTTTGGGTTTGGTTATTATTATGGGTTGTCTGGTTATTGGCATTTTAGTGGTTATTCTTTTCTTAGATTTCTTGGGTGATTTTGGCTTGATGGTTGCTATTGGTTTTACATTGACTTGGGTTTTCTGCTACTATGGTGGTTTGCTAGAGGCTATGTTGGTTTGGTGGTTGGTTGTCTCTCTGTTTGGTGGTTTTGGCTATTTTTTTTTTTTCTTTTCCTTGGTTAGGGTCATTCCTTTATTGGTTTCTAATGATGGGCTATTCTGGTGGTGCCTTATGGATGTTTTACTTATCTTGGTTGGAGGACTTTTAGTTGGCTTTGGAATATTGGTTGGTTGCTTTTCTCTTTGTTGGATTTTTTTCTTCTTCTTGGCTAATTTGTTGGAGCCTTTTGGTGTGCGGACCGATCCTTTGTGATCCCGAATTTTGGTTTTTGGTGATTGGTGGTTGTCTTTGGCCCCCTTTTGTGTGTGCTGGCTTTGGATGTTGGCTTGTGTATGTTGGTGGTGGTTTTGGTAGTGCTACTGCTTGGTTTCATTAGCTTTCCCAATGATCTTGCTGTAACTTCTGGGTTGCTAGCTTTATGTGATTATCCTATTGTGGGTTTTGTTTCGTGGGCTGGTTGGTGGTATCAGGTATGTTGGCTATGATGTCTTTGATGTTACTCACCTCCTCTCTCTAGTTGGTAGCTTTATATATGATTGTAACCCTTCTTTATGAAGTTTGAATGTTCATATGTATTTTTGCCCCTTGAAATTATCTTAACTAAGCCTGAGTCTTCTCTTTCTCAGTTCTATCCTTTTACTCGCTTAATCCTTATCTTTTTTTTAGCTATGACTTTTTCCTTGGTAGTATTTTTTTAGATTTCTTTTACAGGTTGGAACTTTACAAGGACTAGTCATTTCTCGTCATCCCTAGTGTTGTTGTGGATCTTGCTTATCTTGCTTTCTCAAAGGAATCATGAACTATTGCTTACTTAACCTTCTTTTTTTCATGTTTTATTTTAGTTTTACTATGTCCTTTCACTCTTATGCTTTTTTAGATGTTGTTTTTTGCTCTTTTTTTTCTTTTCTTCTTCTAATATACTTAGATGGGGTTTAGCTCTTTAGGTTTCTTGTAGCTATGTGAGTAGATTTCTAAGCTTTACCTCTTTTAAGGACATTGTATCTTTTACTTTTATGGTAATAAAAAAAAACCCTAAAACCCTAAAACTAACCTAAACCTAAATAAATCACAAACCTAAAGCTAAAGTAACTAAATAAAAAATAAACCTAAACCCTAAAACCTAATAACCTAAACATAAACCTAAACCCTAAGAATGGGCAAAACCTTGACAACAAGAACCATCAACCAGGCTCGATCTAGATGGTGGAGGAGGCAAGTTATCAAATGGTGGTGGTGGATAGAGGTGCTTGTGGATATGGAGGTGGTGGTCGAGCGGTGGTGGTTATGGGCGGGAGGAGCGGAGGTTATAGCCATGGTGGTGGTGGAGGAGAGATGGGGGATATGATGGTGGATCCCGAGAGGCGGGGTGGTTCGATGGGAACGAAAAAAATGACCAATCCGATCTGTGCTTATGGAACTATGTCTTCTGAGAAGAGCGGTTCTAGTTATTTAAGGTTTTTAATTTGCTCTATGCGTGCTCATTTTTTATCTATGTTATCACTTGTGCCTTAGAAAACTTGGTGTGTTACATGGTTGATGAAATCAAAAAGAAGAAATGTTGAATCTAAATTTGTTCTCTATTGAAAAAAATAAAACAAAAAACACTAAACCCTAAACTAAAACCGGAACCCTATGCCTAAAACCTAAACCTAAATCAAAACCTAAACCCTAAAACCCTAAACCTTAAACCTAAACCAACCAAAAACTCAAACTAAACCCCAAACCTAAACCCTAAAACCCAAACACCACTACTAAACCCTAAACCTAAACCCTAAACCATAACCCAAACTAAACCTAAACTAATAACCAAATAAAACCTAAACTAAATAAACTATAAGATAAATAAAATATAAAATAAATAAACCTAAACTAAACCTACTGACCTAACCAAAAAAATAAAATAATAAAAGTAAACCTAAATAAAATAAATAAAGCCTAAACTAAACTAAAAAAATAAAAAAAATAAAATAAATATAATTAAAACTAATAAATAAAAATTAAATAAATATAAACCTAAAATAATAAATAAAACTAAATAAAAACTAAACCTAAAATTAACCTAAAATAAATAAAATAAAATAAACCTAAAATAAAAAACTTAAAAAATAAAAATAAAACTAAATAAATCTAAAAAATACTAAATAAAATAAACTAAACTAAAATAAACTAAAACCTAAACTAAAAAATAAAATAATAAATTAAAATAACCTAAACTAAACTAAAAATAAAAAAATATAAAAACTTAAACTAAAAAAAAATAAAACCTAAACTAAAATAAAATAAAATAAAACTAAACTAAAATAAATAAATAAACTAAAAAAATAAACTAAATAAATAAAACTAAATAAAATAAATAAAATAAAAATAAAATAAATAAATAAAATAAAAATAAATAAACTAAATAAAAAATAAACTAAATAAACCTAAACCTACCATTTGCTTAATTTAAAATAAGATAAAAATAATAATAAAACCACTACCTATAAAACTAAAACCAAACTGAGCCAAACCCCAAACCTGACCTAAACTGACCTGACCTAAAACCACCTAAAACCTAGGCCTTAAAACTAAACCTAAAAAATAAATAAAACCTAAAATAAATAAAAAAATAAATAAATAAATATAAATAAAAAAAAAAACCTAAACTTAAAATAAAATAAAATAAAATAAAAACTAAATAAAATAAAATAAAACCTAAAACTATTAAAATAAAATAAACCTTAAAACCTAAATATAATAAACTAAAATAAAATAAACTTAAAATAAAATAAATAAAACTAAATAAAAAATCTAAACCTAAAAATAAACCTAAAATAAACTAAAAACTAAACTAAAAAAATAAAACAAAATAAACCTAAACTAAAATAAACTACTAAAATAAATAAAACCAACCTAAACCTAAAATAAACTAAAAAATAAATTAAATAAAATAAAATAAAAAACTAAACTAAAACAAACCAAATAAAAAATAAACCACAAAAAAAAATAAAATAAAACTAAACTTAAACTTAAACTTAAAATAAAAAATAAAATAAATAAAATAAATAAAATAAATACAAATTATACTAAACCTAAACCTAAAATAAATAAAATAGAAAAACTTAATATGATAAATAAAAATAAACCTAAATAAAAATAAATATAATAAAATAAATAAATAAATAAATAAACCTACCTGCCAGTTGATTTTTTAAAATAATACCCTAAAACTACCCCAAAACCTACCTAAACCCAACCTAAACCCTAAACTAACCTAAACCCCCCTAAACCCTAAAACCTACCACTACAACCCTAAATTGTCTAAACCCTAAACTCTCAAAACCCTAAATCTAAATCCCACAAACTCAAACTCTAAACCTAAACCCTACTAAACCTACCTAAATCCCCACAAAACCCTAAACCCTAAACCCTAAACTTATTTTTCATATTTTGGTCTAAGATGGGTTATGTTTTTTGACCTCTTGCTTTTGGGTTGGCTGATGGTTTGCTACATGGTTCCTATCCTTCCAGCCTGGGTTGGCTTGGTTTTTTGGCTGGTGGGTTATCTTCTCTCCTTGTTACTCTGGTTATTAGTGGATGAGATGGTTTATTATGGCTTTATTCTATTTTTTACTTGGTTGGTTTGTTGGCTCTCCTCTTGAACTTGAATTACTTTTTGGTTTTCATGGTTGGATGGGTGGCCTTTCTAGTGGGCTGTTGGTTGTTACTTTCTAGGCCTTCTTTTAGAATTTTCTAATTTTTTTTTGGGGTTGCCTCCCGGTTCCTTTATTCTTGGATACTTCTTTTACCTTCATTTTATATTTGGATATTCTCCTAGGATTAGCCTCTACTGGGTGCGTTATTTGTAGCACATTTTGTATTATTATTATGCATCTTATCAGTTTAGTATTTGTTGTTGGGGAAGTTTGGTTTTTAGGCTGGTCCTGCCTAGCTGCTATTATTGCCTTTCTATGGTGGTTGTGCTTTTTTGTACCTTTGTTGTGTGGTGCTTTGTTGGTTTTCTACTTATCCTTGGCTATTGGGGATGCTTCCTTTGTTGGTTACTTATGATGGGTTGTTCTCAGTGGTTGCCTTATGGTATTTTACTTAAGGTTTGGTTGGAGGACTTTTAATTGTCCTTGGAATCTTGGTTGGTTGATTTTTTTCCTTGTTGGTCTTTTCCTTCTTCTTGGACAATTTCTTAGAGCCTTTTTCCTTATTAGTTGATTTTTAATAAAAGCCTGACCTCTCTCTCATCTTCCTTCATGTAAGAGCGGTCAAAGCCATCCACATCTCATTCCATCTTCACTCTGCTGCACCAGAGCATCTCATCCTCTTGCGATTGGGTTCTTCCTCCCCCTCGATCAAATGAAGGCTAGCCACACACCTCCCTTTCTTTTCCTTGTGAGGACCAAACTAGAGACTCATGCTACTCTTATCCATAAGCAAGCTTCATCCCAGCCTGGTCGAGGTGGCACTATAACTAGAATATTCATGCTCCAACTTAATGCAAAATCCGTCCTCTTTAAACTCTTTTGGTTGCGGTTCTTCTCATCCTTCTCACTTTTGGTTCAACAGTATCATGCTACAGCATCGAGCCTCTCTCCTCTCACCCTCTTCTTCTACTAGATAGCCAACACTTGATCTTCTCCACATTTCCTTACAAAAATGCTGCTACAACTTTAATCTCATTATATGTTGAATCTCCTTTCCTTCTTCTAGCTTGCATTCCACTACCTCCTATTCTCCATCCAGGTTTCCCTCCATTGGCCTACATTTGAACTACTCTTCTCTACATAACCCAAGTGCATGTAAGGAAGATAATTCCTCCAGCTTGCTTCTAATTGTTATGTCCATGAGAATGACAAAGCTCAAGCGGATGAGTGAGCTTATGGGATACTTGGTGAGGAGAGCCTAGAAACATTTAGTGAAGCTCTCATGTCTTGAAAATGTTCAAATTGACCAATTCGTGAACACTATCTTCAATCGGTGAGGAGGTGTTTAAAGCAAAACATATGAGCAAGAGAAGTAATGCTAGTGAAGTATTGATCCAACCCAACAAGCATCTCACGGGGCTTCATTTCTTCTAAATGATGCCACCTCTTGGTTGGAATCCACCAGACATTAGCTCCGATGAGGAATAATTCTTAAATGCTTAGAAAGTCTTAGAGATCTTATGTTTGATGTGTTGAATGCGAGCATCGTTAGGATCCAACCTTTAGAACCCATGCACTTTACTTTTTAATCCTTTTGGCGAGTTTAGAGACAAAAGCAAAACTATTTATTTTATGTGTTTGAAATGAATAGTTTTGATTAGGTCAAATAGTAGTAATTTGATTCCACCTATCAAGCCATGATTAACTCTGGGTCATTTGATTTTTTATCAAATGATCATGATTAATCCACCTTATTTTATTTATTATTTAATTCAATCGATCTAAAAAAAAGGAGTTAATCAATTAGAATTCCAAACAAAATGAAAAAAAAAATAAATAATATGTGATCAAACAAAATAAAAAAAAGTGTAAATTAAATTATCATAAAATTTAAGTAAAACATAGTATAAAAAGAAAACAAAATTAACTAAACTAATAGTATTATAAATATTATAATCAAATATAAAAGTTGTTTGAACATAATTTATGAAAGTCAATTATAAAATCAATTTAATATTTAATTGTTATATGTTAATTCTAAAATCAAAAGAAAATTTTGTTATGTGACATATCCTTATTATAATTAACTCAACTATTACAATTGGTTATGCTTTATTTGATTAATTATTCATATAAAATATTGGAGGGATTCATAACTAATTCAAAACACATTTTAAAATAAATATATATATATATATATATATATATATATATATATATATATATAAACTTACATCCCTTAGAACATAGACAATTGAAATCAAAAGAAAAATATATGAAAACTTGTATAATTCATATTCTAAATATCATAATCAAATCAAATAAACATAAAATTAAATATAAACTCTAAAGTTATTAAATCACATCCAATCACTCCAAATTCAAATCAATATCAAAATAAGTTAAACAAAAATAAAATCCAAATAACAAACTATTGAACTAAGATAAGAGAATAATCATTAAGCTAAAGAGATAATCATTTATATAAACTAGATGTGGCTAAATTTAATAAGTTAAACCCTTAATTGGAATTCAAATAAAAGAACACATTAAACTTCAAATAAATTATGTAAATTAAAATACATTCTCCAATCCAAATCAAACTTAAATAAAATAATAAAATCAATGAATTTAAACAAACATCAAAATGACAAAATCATATGAAATTAAAACCAAAAGAAAAGCATTAGATATTAAAGATATTGAATTATCAAAATTTAATTAAATCAAAACATCAAATCCAAAATTAATCAATTAGAATATATGAAATTAAACAAAGTTAAACTTCATTAGATATTAAGGATATTTAATTATCAAAATTTAATTAAATCAAAATATCTAATCCAAAGTAATCAATCAAAATACGAAGATTAAGTAAACTCAAATTTTAAAAATCTAAATTAAATCAAATATTAATCAAATCAAATCAATCACATAAATTCAAATGGGCTAATTAAGATAGTTAAAGACCTTAGTTAGACTCTTTATGAGTTAGGATGTAGAATATGGTGAGTTCCATCCAAAAATGGAATTCATTCAACTCTTCATTCTTGAAAACTAAATATCACTTTAACCAAATAAAAGTGAAATAAAAATGGAAAATAAATTATTAAATCATTTAAATTGAAAGCACCCAAAGGAAAAAAATTAAACAAATTCAAACTCTAAATTGAAACTTAAGCTAAAGAAGCCTAGTAAAGTCTTGTCACACAAGCCCTTTTTCACACACTAGAATACTAGGTCACACCTAAAATTAGGTTAGGTTGATGTGTTGATTGTATGGTTGATGTTGCATTTTATTTTGTGATGTAATTTTTTATATTGGATGTTAGGAATGTGGATTGTAGGCTTGATGTTAGGCTGTTATTAGTCTAAGATTATTTTTTGCAAGGGATTATGCTTAAGGGGCCGCTAAAAAATAAATTTAAATGCTCTCTCTACGGGTTTCTTAAGCCTCTAAGCATAATCCAAGTTAGACAGTGGGCTTGCATGTTGCTAAGTCAAATTATAAATATAACTACTTGAGTTGTATGTGTGTTTAACACTTGTTTTTTGCAGTGTAGTTAGATTTACTTTTCCTATTTATAATGTAATTTTGCATTAGGAATTAGGATTAGTGCTATGGGGTTTAGGATGAGCATTGGTAGAAGGCTTGGTCACGGGGTGCCATGTGATGCCTTAAAGCCTAGCCAATGGAACTCTTATGTGGGAGATAATCAGATCTCTTCATAACTACATGTGAAGCGACTTTAAACCAATAGCTAACTAAGTCATTGGTTTCTTTTTCATTTATATGTGTAGCGTGGATTTTCTTACGTCATTGATTTCTTTCTTGTCAAAATGAAGGAGATATGAATAATGATCAAATATTTTTTATTATAATAAAATTATGGTCAGATTGTCAATGAATAACTTGCATATTTGAAAATTGAATCATGCTAAAATACATTGAGAGAAAGAAAAAAGAGAGAGAGAGAGAGAGAGAGAGACTTCTCAAAGTAGCTCATGATTTCTCTTTTAATGTGTTAGGCTTTTATTCTTTTATGGTAGTCTATAAAATTGTTTCATGTTTATTAGATTAATAACTCACAACATGCTTTCTAAGTTTCTTATATGTTTGATGCTTTAATGTGTGGCCAGATTAGGCTCTTTAATTTCTTTACTTAATAACTCACAATTAAAATTTAAAGAACTCATAACCTCACATAATGCCTAGGTTTTAAATAAGATAATTAAAGATTTAGAAACCCTTATGAATGGTTGAATGTCTCACAACATGCATTCATATTCTTTCTCTCTTGAACATGAAGGATCTCCATCCTTGCATGATAAGGGAATGCTTGACCTGTGAGGGCATCCCTTATGGTGGAGAACACCTTCTTCTTGCTGATTTGTCCCATAACCTATTTTCATCATGCATATAGGCATCAAAATCCTAAAACCTTTGTCAAAATGAAGTGTCAAAATTGAAATAAAATTTGAAAAGATTTTGCATTTGTAATTAAGTCATTACTCATACCACTCATGCTCTAGTCTCTTAGAGTGGGTTTAAGGACTCTAGTCTCTTCTACATAATAACTACCTAGCTATTTTGCAACTCATAAGACTTGCCTACATGAATCTAAAGCATATGAGGAGTTAGCTGGCTACCACTCTGTCCAATTATAAGCCCAGCAGTTGGGTGGTTTATCCTCTCTTGTGGAGTTAAACCATATACCCATCTTCGCTTATACTTAGGTCATGCTTTGGCTTATGCTAAAGCTCCCTAGATTTAGGATCTGAGGTAGTTGTTTCCTTTAGGCTATTAGCATAAATTCTCACCTCTTAGGCATTTCCACAATCTTGTGTTATTGGATTATAAGTGCTAGCTTTCTAATAAAATGTTAACTTCAATAAAATCAATCTCTTCAACTTCAAACATATAAAGCCCAACCATAGGATAGATTGGAATGCTCAATAGGCTTACTAGTATCATGAGAATTTTCTATCCATTCTCTTTGGCTTCAATAATAAGTTTTCTCCATGAACAATCCCATTTTATTTTCCAATACAAATAATCTTTTGATAGTATAGAAATATTTGGAGACCTTAATTTCTACTTTAATCAAGAATATTCATAAGGAATTCCCATTCCTTATGATGTAATTAACTATGGAGGCTTGCCCATAGGAACAAGGAACTTGGCTTAATATAAACCCTACTTTACTTTTCCATGTAAAGTGAGGAAAGATCTCTAGCACATTTGAAATCATGCCTTAGAGTCCTTATTAGGGTGATTAGGTCCATTATAGGGTGATGATTTCTATCTTTTAAGATAGTGCATCATACCTTAATGTTGTACTGATCACTTCAAATACCCCTAAGATCTGTGGTGTCCCACCTCAAAAATAAACACCACAAATTTTCTATGACTCTGGGAGGATTCCTCTCTCCATCTCTAGTAGACATTATTGTCTCCAAGCATCAATAGTGGACTTATATTTTATATAAGCCCAAACAATATCTTTCTTTCTGACACTTAGCTTATTTCATCCTTAAGCAAAGCTAGCCAACATCCTTTAGGTTTTAGGACACTCCATGTAGGTCTTAAAATACCATTGGGTCCCCCAATAGGTAAGTAAACTAACTAACTAAATAAAGGAGATGACAAAATAAAATTTTTGAACCTCTTTACCACTAGCTTGGTGAGGTAAGGTTTATCCCATTTAAGAAAACTCAAACTAAAACAAATATTATCTTTTACAAAATATTTTCAAAAGCACTTTTCTAAAATCATTTTAAATTCACTCACATGAAGTTTGCAAAAATATAACATTTTTTAAATCTCTTTAAAATAAAGACAATCAAACCTCATTTAACATACCTAAGTTTGTTAAATGAGGGTCCTCTTTCAAAATCAAAATCAAATTTACAATCAACAAAATGCCTTTCAAAGATTTTCAAAAGCATATTTCTTAAAATAAAATCAATTAACTCCATTTAACATACCCAAATCTGTTAAATGGAGTTCCATTTTTAAAATCAAAAAAAAAAAAAAAATCAACATATAATTGAACCTCACTTAATGTACCCAAATTTGTTTAGTAAGAGTTCCCATCTTTTCAAAAGCAATATCACATACAAAGTCAAGATATATATTTTGAATCTCATTTGGCATACCCAAATTTTCCAAATGAGAGTTCTATTTTCAAAAGAAACTACACACAAATAATTGAACTATATTTAGTATACCTAAGATTTCTAAGTGGAGTTCCCCTTTTCAAAACCAAAACAAATTGGATCCTACTTAGCATACCACATTTACTAAGTAGAGTGCCTTCTTTCAAAATTATAAAAAAATCAACACATTTGAATTCCATTTCACACACCCAAACTTGTCAAATGAGATTCCTCTCTTTTAAAATCAAAACAAATTGGACACTACTTAACATACCCACATTTGCTAAGTAGAGTTCTCTTTTTCAAATCACAAACTAATTAAACACAATTGAATTCCATTTGACATACCCAAATTTGTCAAATGAGAATCTCCTTTTTATAAAATCAAACATCATCATGAAAATCAAATTGAACTCCATTTAACATACCACATTTGTTAAATAAGAGTTCACCTCTTTCAAAATGAAACAAAATCCAAGTCATACTTACTTAACATACTACATTTTTTGGTAAGAATCCCACTTTGAATTAAAATCAAATACATTTTGGACCTTACCCAACATACCACATTTGTTAAGTAAAATCCCTAACTTCAAATTAAAGCAACAAACACACTTGAGCCCTACTTAACATAACAAATTTGTTAAGTAAAGGTTTCACTTTTCAAATCAAACAAAACATCAAATATTTTGGATCTTACGTAACATACCACATTTGTTAGGTAAGAATCTCACTTTCAAATATATTAAACACACTTGAGTCTACTTAACATAGAAAATTTATTTAGTAAGGGTCTCATTTTTCAAAATCAAATCATAATACATCAAACACATTGTGCTTCACTTACCATACCTAAATTTGCTAAGTAAAGATCCCATTGTCAAATCAAAACAAATCAAATACATGACAAACAATCATAGCAAACAACAAAGATATTTTCAAAAATATCTTCAAACATGCACTTAGATCTCTCTTAGCATACCCAAATTTGCTAAGTGAAAGCTCCAAAATCAAATCTCAAAATAAAGAATTAGCAAAACAAAATCATCTCCAAAATTCTCTCCAAATGGAGGAACCTCATTCAACATATCCTAATTTTTTGGATGAAGGTTCCAAAATCAACAAACTAATTCTTATGGCAAAGTCTCTCTTCAAAATTCTAAATCTCTCCAAATCGGTGAACCCACTTAGCATACTTAAATTTGTTGAGTGTGGGTTCAAATTTTAAAATTAAAATCAATGATGATTGAAGGAAAATATGAAGGTCAAAGTCTAATTTAGTTATATTTTCACATGCAGAGATATCAGAGTAGTTAGTTCAGCTCAGTCTCCAGTCAATACAGTTGTCATGGCTCCTAACAAGTTTGTTTTCTCTTTCCCCTCCAATGTAGACTTGGCCTTGGATCAGGCCAATCTCACCACGACTGAGGCCACCCACCTAATTTACTTTGGCTGTGGATATGAGGGGGTTAGGATTACTTGTGAGGGGGTAGCCCTCACAACTATTAGCAAGGAGGAGGTGGTAAGGCAGAAGCCACTCCTTCACTTTCATGTTGACTTTGATCCCAAGTTTCCCTCTTTGAAGATGAAGGCTATAGAGGTCCCTATCCTTGGGGCGGTGTTCAGTCTACTTCTATTGTTCTATAGCTTTGGTGAGTTACCTCCTCCTCGGTCCCTCAAAGAGAAGGCTATCTTAGCATCGAGATAGTCTCCCCTACCTTGAGGTAGGTTCCAACTCCACACCCATCATCACAAAAGCTAGAAGATCAAGCGGCATGAGAGTGACCGGTGGTAGATGTGCATCATATATTGTGAGGAGGGTTCTCCGAGAGTCTCCCTTTCTTGGGTGGTAGATTCCACCCCTCTCAGTTTAGATAGAGGAGGATGCTAGGAGAATTGCTGCATTCCCTCCACCACCAGCTTACTACAAGGTATTAGCTAGGCAGAGAAGGAAACCCTATGCTGGCCTCAGAACAGTTCTTTGCCAGGTTGGCATAGCCTATGGATGCTCAAAGTCTAGTTCATTATTTGATCTGAGGTCTGTGATCCCCAGGAGCATCAGTTCCCAGATCCGTAGAGAGAGGGCCATCGAAGCCAAGGTTGCAACCAAGGTAGGTAGTAGGGAGAGATGGAGGTATGCTAGGCAGTCGGTGACCTCTGCCCTTATTGATTTCACCGATCGGTGGGCCGCCATGGCTAATTGCACAAATAGTATAGTACTCACCATCACCACATCAGAGGAGAGCTCCAGAAGGGCAGTCGGTGTTACCCCCATCACACTGCTCCATTCCCTGTCCACCATCACAAGTCCCTGTCCCTCCTTCCACTATTCCTAACAAGGTTTAGAGACCTACATTCAGGGAGAGGAACTCCCCATTGGTGATTTGGCTATGGCCTAAGGATCCCACTCCATCTACTCCACCTGTTGAGGTGAAGTTGAGCTCTCCCATTTGACCTCCCACTTCAGTTGTGGTGAAGGAGTGGCGGACGAAAGTCCTGTGGCCGTGCCACCACCACATCCACAATAATCACCACCGACATGATAGTAGCGAGAGGAGGGAGGGACAGCAGCGTTCCCATGGCGTTGATCCTCTAGTGAGGTGTACTTGTTGGTAGCATCTGTTGTATAGATTCAGATAAGCATAGTTCCACAGTTGGCCATCAACAAGTCTTTATTTCAGTCCAGCCAGGCAGAGTAAGAGATCATTTACTAGCTGACATCTTAGAGGACTACTTTACTGAGATGATATGGCTTCTAAGTAATGATCATTTAAATTTAGAGGAGGGGAGGGTAGCTTTTGACCCTGATAAGGATGATCTTCTAGAGGGTTAGTCCACATGGTCGATACTCGAAGCCTCCTCCACCAGACCATCGAGCCGGGGAAGATGTTGTGGTTGAAGAAGATGATGTCGTCCATTCAACCCAACACCTCCTCCAATAGCTTAGAAAGAATGATGATCTAATCCATAGGATGGAGAAGAAGGTTGAGGATTTGTTAGCGGCAGTATTAGCACTTTAGAACCAAGCTCCAGCATTACATCCTAGCCCTATGGAGGCTGAGCGGCCTGAGCTTCTACATGTCTTAGAATCCTAAAAGTACCTCTCGATGGATTGAGTGGTAGCACATAGAAAGGTCATAGATAGCACCTCCAGCGAGAGAGACCACAAATAAATGGTGGAACAGCAAGTGAGAGAAGCATTGGCGCAAGCTGGGGTACTTCATTCAATCCAAAGGATAGACCCTACCCAGAGAAATTTGATACAGTTCAATATCCCAAAAGGGTTTGTGCCACCTTCTTTCAAGATTTTTGATGGCAGTGGGAACCCTCAGCATATAGCATACTTTAGAGCCGGATGTTACAATGCTGGTGGTAGCGATGCACTTCTCTTTTGCTTATTTATGTAGTCTTTCGAGATTGCATTCGATTGGTATGTCAGCAATGGTTGATAAAGACATTTCTTGAGTTGGAGCAACTTTTCATTAAGAGATTTGCTTTGGAGCTCAGAGGGTGACTATGGGTGATCTCATTTATAGCATAATAAAACCCGATAAGTCTCGTTGATTATATTCTCGGTGGCAAAACACGAGTATGAAATGTGAACCATATCAGCATGCCATAGAGATTCTTTTTTAAGAATATTTATGGATTATATGCTTAAGGGATTTACTATCAAAACCTTTGAGAAGTTAATCAACAAGGTGGCTAGTCTACAAGAGAAGCCAAATAGTTACCTTTCTAAAACCAATCATACAAGCCTAAATTGTAGAAAGATTTTGAAAACAAGCCAGTGGCAGTGGCATTAGTTAACAGGGGGAAGCAGCCAATTAGAGTTCAGTTGAGAGACCTAGAGCTCAGTAGCCTCCACATCCCTACCACCACCCCACCTCTATTATCTTATACCACCACCTCAATGGCCATTACCACCACCACCTCAATAGTATACCCAACAGTGGTACTCTTATCTGCCACCAGGTAGCTATTACCCACCTACTCTTTTGGATAAACTAAATAAGCCATATTCTTTCAAGAGAAAGGTAGTCAAGAAAATCTTTAAGAACCTCTTAAAGAAGCGATTTCCACTACGAGAGAGTGGGCAAGATGATGATCCTAACTTTTCCTTTGTCTTAGAGGACATCACCTTCAAGGACTGGCTTGAGCACAACCACAAGTCGAGTGTCATAATTATCTCTAAGGATTACTTATTTACTTATTAGAACAACCATCTAGTTCTATTAGGGTAATCCTTGGGGATACATGTGATCCTCTCAAGACAAAAGAAGGTTGGCATATTTTCTTATCCTAAACCTCTAAAAAGATTATTTCTAAGATCAAGAAACTCTCCTTACAGGTGCTTGAGGCAGCTCAAACCTCCAACATCAAGGAAGGTTTGCAAGTTTCTAAAGACAACATGGGGAAAGTGGGAGCTTAGTAGTAGCAGCAATAGTCCACACTTGCCCGGAATAGTTCAGTAGCACAACCACCGATCGAGTCTAGCATTCCCTCCACCATTGCAACTACTACTTCATCTAGTTCTTCTTCCGATAGGAGTGTTGCATGTGTAGATAAGGGTAATAAAACCACCCCACTTACTTTATTTGATTTCTATCATGTACCTCCACCTAAGAAATCAATAAAGAAAATAGATTCAACTTACATCTTGTCCATTTATGATGCTCTTGATTTTATTCTATTGAAAGCTCTCCAAGTCTAGAAAATAATAATAGCTCTAATAATTCCAATCCTTTTTCTTCCAATTCAGAATCAGACTTTCCTTTTCTAAATCAATCAGGTTCACCCATTGAGATTAACTTGGAGTCAACTGACTCTGAGGGTCCCATAAGAGAAGCTATAGGTATACCTGATGAGCAGATTGAACTTTTTGCCAACCTACCACATGAAGTCACTGAAGTCAACCTATGCAGTGGCAAAGTTCTACCTCCTAAGGTAGCACCTTAGGATAAGGGTGAGCAAGTCATTAGTTTCAGTGAGCAGATAGCCCCTCCATAGGATGCTCCACCTATGGATATACTTGTGGAGGGACTAGAGTTGATTACAACATTTTAGCTCACCTTAGAAAGTTGCTAGCTAAGTTAATCATATATGATGCCCTTGTCTTATCCAAAGAGTTGAGGGAATCTCTAATCAAGGCTCTTCTTGATCCAAAGATTAGCTTAGCTCATTCTATTGGAGAGGCTCATGATTTAGAGGATGTCAAGAGTCACTTTCAACAATGTAGACTTTCTTTTAGGGATGATCGACCACATCCCCTACATCACGGTGGACATGGGATTTATCCATAGTGTTGGTTGACCAGTGCAGCGGTCAACATTATGAGTCTAAAGACCCTTGCCTACTTGAGGATTGACATCTCAAACTCAATTGAGAGGATGATGTTGAAAGGATTCAATGAGCAGAGAGGGATTTAGGCTCCATAGTGTTGCCAATGAATAATGAAGGCTGAAGCCATGTTTCACATTATAGATTGATACATCTTTCAATGCTTTGCTAGAGAGAGTGGATACATGAGAACAACATGGTCATCCTCTTTGCACCAATGCATCAAGTTCATGAGAGGTGGGATGAGTACTATATCAAAGGAGATCTCAAGCCATTTATAGTTCATGAGGTGGCATATATGAGGATCGACTACCTCTCTCAAAATCAACAAGTCTATTCTTGTGAACTTGGCCAAAACACAAAATAAAAGAAAAATAAAAGAAAGAAAAAGAAAAATGAAAATGAGAAAATAAGATTGAAGAAAAAATAAAGGGAGCGAAATAGACTTGAGGAGGAACTAGAGCTTGAGATTATATTCCACCCATAGTTCATTACTCCATTTGAACATATGGCTAGGATGACCACCTCCACCAAGCAAAGGGAAGTAGATCAGGCGCCCTAGGGATGGAAGACCTCCTTATTGCCCACCCAAAGGAGATATGTCTCGCTACTAGGTGTACACCTATCCATATAGACTTAGAATCTAGTTCAGGAGGATGAGTTTTACATGGTTAGCACACTATCTTCTCGATGATTCCTTTGAGGTGACACTTGAGCCGGACAGTGATGAAGATCGGGCTCCAAAGTAAAGCATGAGTGTATCCAAGTCTATATGTTAAACAATCAAGCATCGGTTGGGAACCTTAGCTCTAACCCCTCTTTTCTCATAAGAAGTTTAGGGTTTGGTAGTTAAGGAAGCCTTTAAGTCATCCACAGATGTGAAGACTCAGAGATTCTTTCTAGGAGCATCATCCTCAAGTCAAGAAGTTGATGTAAAACTTGAGGATGATTCATATAAATATTTAATACAATTATCTTTTGATTAGTACTCACCTTATGTTCTTAATCTAGCAAAGAAGGGATTAATCCCACATACTTGGTCTAAACACAGGTCATATTACTTCAAGAGGTTATTGGATAACAAATGTAGACATTCTCAATCAAGACGAGGACTAGGATTTGGTACAATGGGTCCAGTCGATGATGACAATTGCTGCCTAGTTATCACCAATCATTTTGAATCTGATAGGTTCTTTTCAAATCACACTAACTCTTATGAGGAGAAATGCTTAGAAACTTTAGATGACCTACATAATTTCCAAGTCAAGGATGCATACCAAAGTTTGAAGAAGAAATCAAATCAACCATTGATGAACTTAAAGAAATCAACTTAGGGTGAAGAAGATCCGCCCAACTTACATGTTCTTGTTGAACTGAAACCAATGACTTAGTTAGGCTATTGACTAAGTTTAAGTACTACTTCATATGGAGTTATGAAGAGATGCCTAGTTAATCTCCTGATGTAGCAGTCTACAAACTAGTGATAGAGCTAGTGCTAACCTATCAAACAAGCTCCTAGCATGCGATTAGACATCGAACAATAGGTCATTTCTAAAGTTAAATTGATTGACGGCTTCATCGAAGAAAAATACCTTACTTGGTTGGTTGTCCCAATTAAGAAGAAGAATGGCCAAATTTGCATAAACTTTAGGGACTTAAATAAGGCATCTCCAAAGACAAATTTCACTACCAATCCCAAAGCGATGGTGGACATTCCCTCATTTCATGCGTCTTCTCTTTCATGGATGGCTCATGGCTACAACCAAATTAAGATGGCCCATGAAGATGAAAAATACTACTTTTCAAACCCGATCAAATTTATTGCTATAAGGTTATGACTTTCGGCCTTAAAATCCGATGCTACATACCAGTGGGCTATGACTCAAATCTTGGTGAACTCATTCATCATTAAGTTGAGTGTTATGTTGATGATCTCATAGTCAAAAGTAAAGAAAAGGAAGACCACCTCTTTGGCATAGTAGTTTTGAATGGTCAAGACAATTTAACCTCAAAATGAATCACCTAAAGTGTGCATTTGGAGTAACTTCAGGGAAGTTCCTTGTGTTTGTTGTCTGACACCGGGAATCAAGATTGATCTGAAGAAGATCAAAGTTATACAAGAAATGCCACCCACTAAAAGTCTAACACAGCTCAGATCATTTCAAGGGTGGTTGTCGTATCTAAGATGCTTCATATCCAACCTATCAGGAAGGTGCAAGCCATTTTCAGTTTTTGTCAAAAGGATGCCAAGTTCAAGTGGGATGACAAGTGTGCATGCCTTTGAAGACATCAAGCACTACGATGATCTTTGCAATTCTAGTAGCCCTTATCCTAGCGGCCATTCATCACACTCTCGCATTGGATGACTCCCTTGGCACTTTGTTGGCCCAAGCTAATGATGAAGGGAAAGAGAATGCTCTCTAATCTTAGTCCTCATCAATCCTTGCTAAAGCAAATTATCCACCCATTGAGAAACATTTTAGCTTTAATCTTTGCATCCTAAAAGCTATGGCATTATATGCTTTCTCATAAAGTCAACTTGATCTCTTGATCCACTAATATCACATGACGCACTTATCGGACGGTTGACGATGGTCCATGATTCTCTCTCGTTTGACATTACTTTACCCCTCTGCGCAGTGAAAGGACAAGCATTGATGAACTTCTTAGTAGCACACCCACTTCTCTACTGAGTCTCCACTTAATGACGATCTCCCCGATGAATAAATCATGAACTAGGGGGACACTAGCAATTGCTGATGGGAATTGTATTTTGATGGTGCGGCTTTCTCTCTAAAAGGAGAAGAACCACAATCTACTCTTCCAGAATAGTCAAAGGTAGGAATAGTCCTTCTAACTCTAGATCGTGATGTGATGAGATTCTCATACCATCTATCCAATCACCCATGAATGAAGTATGAGGCTTTAATTATTAGTCTGAGTTAGCGGTCATGCTATGCATCAGAACATTGACATCTTTGGGGATTACATTCATCAACCAAATCGCTAGGTCATATAAGGTTCTTAAGCCTAAACTCCATCATTATCGCAAATACATCATCGAGCTACTAGCCCAAATCCTAGAGGTTACTATATACAAGATCTCGTGAGGAGAGAACGTAATAGCGGATGCACTAGCAAAGCTTGCCAAAGAGTTGGCATGTCAGATGAGTCCATATCAATAAAGATTTAAAATAGACAAGTCCTCTAATATCTGAATTCATTGAGAGATTCCAACTTGAAGGTGAGGTTGACGTTGCCAAAAAGGATGAGTAGCTTGATTGGAGGCAACCATTCATGGACTATCTAACTAAAGGCAAACTACCTCAAGAGAAGTCATATATGAGAGCCCTTTCCTACACTCTCATCAATGGCACCTTATATCGGTCCTTCAATCATATGTGGTTACATTGTTTAGACAAAGCAAGCCCATAAAATCATGATGAGGTAAACTCAGGATTATGGGAGCTCACCAATCTGGTCCGAAGATGAAGGCCAAGAATAAGAGGCTATTAGCTTTATGATGATTATTACTGCATAGATGTAGCAAGCATTGTCACTAATGTTAGGTGCATGGGTGGTCCTACAACCACCCAACATTGGCCTCTTGGCCATTCAGTGTTTAGATGATATTATGGGCTGATCGATCATTCTTCTTCCAAGGTCATCAATTCATCCTTGCCACTATTGATTACTTTTCCAAGTGGGCAAAGGCAATTCCTCTCGGGGAGGTCAAAGCCCGCATGCTCTAGTTTTTGAGAACCATATCATATATAGGTTTGAGGTGCCTCGATGAATTATATCGATAATGCATTCAAGGGATCAATAACTTTGCTCAGAGACACAACATAGATTGGTGATACTCTACCATCTATTACCCACAAGTGAATGGTCTAGTAGAAGCTTTCAACAAAACTCTCATTCAAATACTCAAGAAGACACTCAATGACAACAAGCGATAATAGCATGAGTAATTAGTTGAAGCTTTGTGGGCTTATCACACCACCTATAGAACTCCAAGTCAATCAACTCCTTTCTCCATAGTATTTCAATCCAAAGCCATTCTACCATTAGAAGTCCAATTCCCATCACTAAGGATAGTTGTAGGTAGCAAGATCACTATAGAACATAATGCCAAATTATGGTTAGCAGAGCTTGAAGGTTTGGAGGAGGACTTACAAGCATGCGAACCTCGAGTTGGCTAAAATGATTCAAGCTCAGTTGGTTGGTTTGCAGAGCTTTTCAAGTAGGAAAGCTTATTTTAGTTCTAAGGATACCAATTGAGACAACTTTGAACCCACTTGGGAAGGCACCATAGAGGAAGGAGGATCTTATCAACTCATCAACCATAAGGAGAGCAGATGCTTCCAATCAATGAGCTCTACTTAAAAAAAATATTACCCATAAAATTATGTTTGAAAGTCATTATCATCAATGAAAATTTCATTTCAAATTCAATCACTTCAAAATGAAAGCATTTTCACGTATGAATCTCCCATGATGCATTTAGGATAGGCGTAAGAGAACCCAAGTGACATCCTATCCTTCATCAACACAAACGCAAACTACACACAATTCTCCAGTACTATTAGATAGGTGTAAGAGAACCCAAGAGGCATCCTATTTTGACTAGCACAACTACGTTAAGTGTAAGAGAACGGCGACATCCTTTCTTGGTGGAGTCACATCGCCCCTATGACACCATTTCATCCATTCTTGATGTGTTTTAGGATAGGTGTAAGAGAGCTCCAGAGACATCTTATTCCTTTTTCCACAACATAAACACACATACACATCTTTTATCTCAGGCTACTTTGATGTGGGGTAACACCCCCTGTGGAACTCACTCATTAGCTATTACAGGTTGTGCTAACGTGTTACCCTACTAGTATGTCACCCTAGTGGTCATTTATTCAGGAAGATGTAAGTCTACTATGCTTTCTTTCCTAATTTGACTGCAACACACTGACTAGCACCTTGTTAGCATGGCAGACCTTACTGCGTGGTTAGTAAGCTACCTCTACGTTGACTTCATTTAAGAGGATGTAAGTCTATTATGCCTTCTTCTTAAACTAGCCATCATGAGCTGAATTGGTTGAGTAGAGGATTAGGGTAAGTGCCTCGGTGGCTCCTTTCCTCCTATCTACTTCAAGTCTGGGTCTAGTCCTTCTTTATGACTCCCTACTTAGTAGTCACCCTTAGGTTAGGTTTGATATATTGCACCATCAATGAGTCACCCTAGCGATTGGTCCCTACTTTGGAAGATGAAAGTCTACTACGCTTTCTTCCTAAGTACAACCATTACACACCAATTGGCAGCCCTAGGCCAGATAGCACCTATTGAGCCAATGATAGACTATTTCGATAATCAGTTCTACTTTAGGGAGATGAAAGTCTACATGCCTTCTTTCTAGACTGATTGTCACACATTGATAGGCACCTTAGGTTGGTTGGTGTTGCTATCGTGTGACCCAGTGGATACACCACTCTCGAAAGATGTATGACTACTACGCTTTCTCCTTGAGTTGGCCACTGAATACCTATTGACATTATTTTGCTCAAGGATTAGGATAACGCCCCTAGTGGCACCTCCCCTGTGGGCACTCTACTTGGTCCTTTGACCCCATTTAGACACTACTAGGTTACTTTTTTGATTGGACAATCTCCCTTTCTAGTAACCACCCTATGGTTGGAGATTTTGTTTGAATGTAGATTCTCCCTTGGTCAATAAATTTGAGATAGGTCAAGACATAGCCCCTTCTCAATGTAGTCCCTCCCAACGGGTCCATGATCAAACAAACTAAATATATTTTCACTTTTGGATTAGGAATGCCAACACCTTTCCCAAGCGGGCATCCTATCTTTAGGGTGGTGTTTATTTTTGATTATGTAGGGACACCATGTAGATCGGTGTACTTATTGAGGTGATTGTGTATGACATCAAGGAATGGTGCACTATCTCGAAATAGAAATCACTACCATACAATGGACTAATCACTAATAAGGACACTTAAGGCATGATGGGTCTTCCAATATACTAGAGATTTTTCCTCTACTTTACATGGATGAATAAACCAAGGTTTATTTAAGCTGGGTTCTAAAGTTCCCTATAGGGGCAAGCCCCCATAGTTAATTACATCTTAAGGAAAGTGAATTCCTTAGGAATACTTTCGATTAAAGTAGGAAATTATTATTTCCAAGGATTTTAAAGATAAGGACACCTAAGATGAGTAGGAATGCCCATGATACTAGGACACCTAGTGAGCATTCCAACCTATCCTATGTTATTCTTTATATATTTGAAATTGAGGAGGATTACATGTTTGAGTTGAAATTTATTAGAAAGCTAGGACTTATAATCTCATAATACAAGATTATGGAAAAGCCTAAGAGGTGAGGACTTATGTTTGTAGCCTGTGGGGAAACATAAACCTCAGATTATAAATTTAATGAGCTTTAGCAAGGGCTGAAGCAAATCCTAAATCTAAGTGAAGATGGGTATATGGTTTACCTCCAGAAGAGAGGATAAATCACCTAACTGCTGGACTTATAGCACGGGTGGCGACCAACTAACTCCTCTTATGCTTTAAAACCATGTGATCAAGTCATATGTTTTGCAAGATGGTTAGGATGTTATTATTGAAGAAACACTAAGTCCTTAAACCCACTTAAACTAATATAAAAGTAAAATGAACTAAAATAAATAAGAAATAAACTAAGTAAATTAAACAAACCTATACTTACCAATTTACTTAATTTTTATTTTTTAAAATAAACCTAAACCCTAAATCTTAAATCCTAGACCATAAAAATGAAAACCTAAGCCATAAATCTAAACCATAAACCAAACTTTAAACCCAAACCCAAACTTCTACACTAAACTATGAAAACCTAAAAAATAAAAAATACAAACACTTCCTCTTAAACTACCATAAACCCTATCAACCAAATCTAAACTCTACCCCATAATCCTACCAAACCTAAACCTAAAATTAAACTCCATAAACCCTAAACTCTAACTCCTACAATTTTAATACACTCCCTAAATCATAACTTACCACACCTAAATAAATAATGCTAAAACCACTTACTAAAAGACACTATCTAAACACAAATAAAATTATAAAATAAAATAAAATAAACTTTAAAAATAAACACCTAAAATAAACCAAATATACTTAAAATAAAACTAAATAAATAAAATAAAAAATAAAATAAACTAATTGAAAAATTAATAAACTAAATAAATAATGGGTTACTTGTTTTTTAACAATGCTAAACCCTAAATCCTACCAAAATCCTACCATAAAACCCTAAACCCACCCTAAATCATCCATCTAACCCTAAAATTCTACCTAATACCTAATAAAATCCCACCCTAAATCTCTAAACCATCCATTACCTTAACTCCAACCATACCCTAAACAATCCTCATCAATCTTCCTTTGCTTAACCACTCTTTACTAAATCCAAATCCCCCTCCAACCCTCTAAACTATAAACCTAAAACTAACCATCCACCCTAACCTCATCCCACCCTAAACAACCAAAATCTAAACTAAATAAACCTAAAATAAAACTAACTATGCAATAACCTCTAACCTAAACTAAACCTAAACCAAAATAAAAATAAAAACTAAACTAAATGAAATCTAAAACTAAAATAAATTAATAAATAAATTAAAATAAAACTAAAAAAAAAAATAAAATAAAATCCTAAAAATAAAAATAAAATAAGAACTAAATAAGAACCTCAACTAAAATAAAACCTAAACCTAAAATATAAACCTAAAAATAAAACATAAAATAAATAAAAAAATAAAACCAAACCTTAAAATAATAAAATACCTAAACCTAATAAACAAATACTAGACTAAAATAATCTTAAAAATAAAACTAAAAATAAATCTAAAATAAAAACCTAAACCTAAAAAATAAAATAAAACCATAAAATCATCCTAAAGAAAATAAAACAAAACCATATAAAATAAAATAAAACTAAATTAGAAAATAAACTTAAACCTAATCCCAAACCTAAAAAACTAAACTAAAATAAATGAACTTAATTTAAATAAACTAAACTAAAATAATAAAAACCTAAATAAATTAAATTAAAATTAAAATAATTAAATAATAAACTAAATAAATAAAACCTACAAGTTTGCAATTATAAAAAAACTTAACCCTAAATCTGCGCTAAACTCTAAACCTCAGCTTAAACCCTACCCTAATCCCAAACCCTAAACTTTAAACCCTAAACCCTGGCACTAACCTAGAATAAACCAGGATCCACAAACCCTAAACCCAACCCTAAACTCAAACCATAAACCCATACCCTAAAAAACCACACTAGCCTAAACTAAATAGACATTAAAATAAAATTAATAAAAACCATAACTAAAATAAAATAAAATAAAACATAAACTAAAACCTAAACTAAACCTAAAAAAATAAAATAAAATAAAACAAAATAAAATAAATAAATAAAAACCTAAACTAAACTAAAAGAAAATAAACCTAAAATAAAAACCTTAATAAAATCAAAATAAAATAAAATAAAATAAACGATAATAAATTTAAATAAAACTAAATAAACTAAAAGTAAACCTAAATATAAAATAAAACCTAAACCCTAAACTAAAAAAATAACTTAGACCTAAAATAAACAAAACAAAATAAACCTAAACCCAAATATAAACCTAAAATAAACTAAACCTAAACCCTAAACTAAATAAAATAAAAGAAGCTAATAATAAACCTAAACCTAAACTAAAAAATAAAACCTAAAATAAACCTAAAATAAAAAGCTAAAACCTAAACCTAAAGAAATGAAATAAAACCTACATTAAATAAAATAAAATAAAACCTAAACCTAAAAAATAAAAAATAAAATTAAAACTAAACTAAAATAATCCTAAACTAATCCCAAACCTAAAATTAACTAAAATAAAATACATAAACTAAAATAATTGATCTTAAATTAAATAAACTAAACTAATAAAAATAAAAGTAAGCCTAAATAAAAATAAAATTAAAATAAACTAAAATAAATAAAAATAAACTAAATAAATATAAACCTACAAATTTGTCTAATTTAAAGAAAACAATAATAATAAACTAAACCCTAAACCTTAAACTAAACCCAGATCGTCCTTAAACCATAAACCCTAAATAATAATAAAACCCTAACCCTAAACCCTAAACCCAAAACCAACCTCAAAACCACCATTAAACCATAAACCAACCCTAAAACTGACCCTAAACCCTAAACTCTAAACCTTAAACCCTAAACCCTCTAAAAACCTAATAAAACTAAACCTAAACTAAATAAAGCCTAAAAATAAAATTAATTAAAAAGACATAAACCTAAATATAATAAAATAAAATTAAAACCTAAATAAAAACCTAAACCTAAACATAAACCTAAAGCTAAAAAAAATAAAATACTAAAACAAAGCATAAAAAAAATAAAACCTAAATTAAACTAAAAGAAAATAAACCTAAAATTAAAACCCAATAAATTAAAATGTAAAATAAAACTAAAATAAAAGTAAAATAAAAGAACATGAAAACTAAATAAAAATCTAAACCTAAAAAATAAACTTAAAAATAAAACCTAAAAAAACCTAAACCCTAAACAAAAAAAAACCTAAACCTAAAATAAACAAAATAAAATAAATCTAAACCTAAACTAAAATAGATAAAACCTAAACCTAAACCTAAAATAAACTAAACCTAAACCCTAAACTAAATAAAATAAAATAAACTAAAAATAAACCTAAAACTAAACTAAAAAAATAAAACCTATAAAGAAACCTAAAACTTAATCCTAAAAAAATAAAATAAAAACCTAAACCAAAATAAAATCTAAACCCTAAACCTAAGAATAAAAGATAAAACCTAAAATTAAAAAATAAATTAAAAATAAAACTAAACTAAAAGATAAACATAAACCTAAACCTAAACCTAAAAAATAAATTAAAATAAAAATCCTAAACTAAAATAGATAAACATAAAATAAAACTAAACTAAATAAAATTAAAAAACAAACTAAATAAAATATAAACTAAACTAAAAGTTTACTTAAACCTACCTTACTTAATATAAATAAACCCTAAAATGCTAAATAAATCCTAAACCTTAAAAAAACCGTAACTAACCCTAAACCCTAAAAAAATCCCAAATCTTATAACCCTAAATCCCAAACTCTCTAAATCTAAATCTAACCAGACCCCAAGCTAAACTTAAACCCAAAACCTAATAAGACAAAACTAAACTAATAATTATAATAAAACTAATAATTAACTAATATAAAATAATAAAACCTAACTAAAACTCAAAAAAACTAACTAAATAAATTATTATTAAACTAATAATAAACCTAAAACTAAATAATAAAAATAATTATAATAATAATAATAATATAATATAACTAAAACCATAAAAAATAATAAATAAACTAAACTAATAAATAATAATATAATAATAATAATAATATCATAATAATAATAATAAACCAATAAAAAACTAAAAAACTAATAATAATAATAATAAAATAATAATAATTATTATTATTATATTAATAAATAATAAATATATAATTAACTAATAACTAATAATAATACCAAAAATAAACATACAAACTAACTAAATTAATAATAATAATAATAAACCTAAAAAAAAAACTAAGAAAATATAATAATAATAATAATAACTAAAACCAAATAAAAACTAAAACCATAAAACCCTAATAAATAAAATAAACTAACTAATAAAATTATTAGTATAATAATAATAATAATAATAATAATAAATTATTATTATTATTATTATTATTATAATAAACTAATAAAACTAACTAAATAATAATAATAATAATAATATACTAATAATAATAATAATAATAATAATACTAATAAATAATAAAAAAACCCTAAACTAATAAAACCAAACCAATAAAACAATAATAACTAACTAAAACTAAAAGCCCAAACTAAAAAATAAACTAAACTAAAATTGAATCCCAAACTAATAAAAAACTAACTAAACTAATAATAATAAACTAAACTAATAAAACCCAAAAAAAATAAACCCTAATAATAACTAAATAACTAAACTAAAAACCTTAAACTAATAAACCCCACCTAAAGTAAAATTAAATAAAAATGAAAAGCTAAAACTAAACTAAAAAACATTAAACCACAATAACCCAAATAAACCCAAAATAACAATGAACCTAAAACCAAATAAATCCAAAACACAAACAAATAACTAAAGAAATAATAATAATAATAATAAACTAAACTGATAAACCTAAACCTAAATAAATAAATAACTAATAAATAAACATAATAAAATAAAAATTAATAACAATAACTAAACTAAACTAATTAAACCCTAAACCTAAAAATAAAATACAATAAAAAATATAAACAAACCAAAAATAAAATAAATAAAAACCTAAACTAAACTAAAAAATAAAATAAACCTAGAAAAAGACTAAATAAAATAAAACCTAAATGTAAAATTAAAATATAATAAAATAAAAACCTAAACCTAAAAAAAAAACCTAAAAATAAATAAAGAATAAAACTTAAACCCTAAACTAAAAAAAAACTAAAACCAAAAATAAACAAAATAAAATAAACCTAAACCTAAACTAAACTAAATTAAACTAAACTAAATAAAACCTAAACCTAAACATAAAATAAACTAAACCAAAACACTAAACTAGATAAAATAAAATAAACTAAAAATTAATTTAAACATAAACAAAAAGAAAAAAAACCTAAAAATAAACCTAAAATAAAAACCAAAAACCTAAACTTAAAAATATAAAATAAAAACTAGACCTAAACCTAAAAATAAAAAATAAAACCTAAACCTAAGAAATAAAATGAAAATAAAACTAAACTAAAAAAAAAACCTAAACATAAACCTAAACCTAAAAAATAAACTAAAATTAAAATATTAAATCAAAATAAAAAACAAAATAAACTGAAATAAATATAAAAATAAGCTAAATAAACATAAACCTTCTTTTAATTTAAAAAAATAAAATGAAAATAAAAATAAACAAAACCCTAAACCCTAAAACCATAACCCAAAAACCCTAACTAACCACTAACCTAAACTCTAACTCAAAGCCTAAATCCCTTACCATATACCTAAATACTAAAACTATAAACCCTCTTACTACTAAACCATAAACCCTAAACCCTAAACTAATAACCTAAACCCAAACTAAGCCCTAAACTAACCCTAAACTCTAAACCCTACCCTAACCCTAAACCCATCCAAAACCCTAAACCCTAAAGCCTAAACCCTAAACCAATCCTAAACCATTAACCTTATACCCTAAACCTAAAACCTCTAAACTAAATAAAACTTAAAAATAAAAAAATAAAAAAGCTTAAACCTAAATAAAATAAATAAAAAAATAAAAAATAAAAACCTAAACTAAAACTTAAACCTAAACCAAAAAATAAAATAAAATAAAAATAAAATAAGTAAAAACTAAAACTAAACTAAAAATATAAAATAAACCTAAGAATAAAAAACCTAACTAAAATAAAATATAAACGTAACATAAAAAAAATAAATCTAAAATAAACCTAAAATAAAATAAAATAAAAACTAAAAAAAACATAAACCAAAAAGTAGAGCTAAAATAAATCTTTAAAATAAGTAACAAACCTAAACTAAACCTAAATGAAAAAAACCTAAAATAAAATAAAATAAATAAAATAAAAGAAACCTAAACCTAAACTAAAAATAACTAAACCAAAATAAATAAAACATAAACCTAAAACTAAAATAAACTAAACTTAAACCTTAAACTAAATAAAATAAAAAAACTAAAAGTAAACCTAAACATAAATAAAAAAATAAAACATAAAAATTAACCTAAAATTTAAACCTAAAAAAATAAAATAAAAAACTAAACCTAAACATAAAAATATAAAATAAAACCTAAACCAAAATATAAAATAAAAATAAAACACAATTAAAAAAGTAACCTAAACCCAAAAAATAAACTAAAATAAAAAACTTAAACTAAAATAAATAAATAAGACTAAATAAAAAATTAACATGAATAAAAATAAAAAACAAAATTAACGAAAATAAATAAACTTAAACCTACTGGTTTACTTAATAAAAAAACCATAAACCCTATGCTAACCCTTAACCCTAATCCCTAATCCATAAAATCCCTAAACCCTAAAGACTAAATGCGACACCCTAAACACTAAACCATAAACCCTAACCCTAAACCCTAAACCCTTAAACCTTAAACCCTGAAAATCTAAACCCTAAACCCTAAACCATAAACCATAAAAACCTCAAAACCTAAACCTAAACTGAATAAAACATAAAAATAAAATATATAACAAAACCTAAACATAAAGAAAATAAAAATAAAAACCTAAACTAAAACATAAACTAAAACCTAAAAATAAAATAAAATAAAATAATAAAAATAAACTAAAATAAAATAAATAAAATCTTAAACTAAACTAAAAAAATATAAAATCTTAGATAAAATAAAAACTAAAGGTAAAATAAAAATAAATTAAACTTATAATATAATAAATTAAATACCAATTAAAATCCTAAACCTAAAAATAAACCTAACAATAAAACCTAAAATTAAATAAAAAATAAAACCTAAACCCTAAACTAAAAAAAAAAACCTAAACCTAAAATAAAAATAAAATAAACTTAAGCCTAAACTAAAATAAACTAAACAAAAATAAATGTACCCTAAACCTGAACCTAAACCAAAACTACATGAAATAAAATAAACTTAAAAAAAAATTAAACCTAAACCAAAAGAATAAAACCTAAAAATAAACCTAAAAGAAAAACTTAAACAAAAACAAAAAAAACCTAAACCTAAACCTAAAATAAAAATAAAACCTAAACCTAAAAAAAAAAAAAAAAAAAAACTCAACTAAAAACTAAATCTAAACCTAAACATAAAATTCAAAAAAATAAACTAAAAAAATTGAAATAAAAACATAAAAGAAATAAAGAAACTAAATAAAAATAAAATATAAAAAAAATAAAAAAATAAAAAGTAAACTAAATGAACATAAACCTATCTATTTACTTAATTTAAAAAAAGAAACCCTAAACACTGGACCCTAAACCTTAAACATTAAATCCTAAACCCTACAACCTAAACCCTATACAACCTAACCCTAAACCCTAAACACTAAACCTAAACCCCAAACCCCAAAAGCTCTAAACCCTAATCCTAAAACTAACCATAAACCTAAACCCTAAACTAAACCTTAAACTAAACCCTAAATCTTAAAGATACTAAAACCCTAAACCCTAAATCCTACATCCCTAAACCCTAAACCGTAAACCTTAAAAGATATTTCATAAACCCTAAACCCTAAACCCTAAACCCTACAACCCTAAACCCTAAACCCTAAACCCTAAAAACCTAAACCTAAAATAAATAAAACCAAAAAATAAAATAAATAAAAAAACCTAAACCTAAATAATATAAAAAATATATAATAATAAATGTAAACCTAAACTAACCTCTACCTAAACCTAAAAATAAAATAAAATAAAAAATAAATACTAAACCAAAATAAAATAAATAAAAACCTAAACTAAACTAAAAAATAAAATAAAGCTAAAAATAAAAAACCTCAATAAACTAAAACTCAAATGTAAAATAAAAATAAAATAAACCTAAAATAAAGTAAAATAAAAACTAAATAAAACCTATACCTAAAAAATAAACCTAAAAATAAAACCTAAAATAAACAAAAAATAAAACCTAAACCTTAAACTATAAAAAACTTTAACATAAAATAAACAAAATAAAATCAACCTAAACCTAAACTAAAATAAAATAACTAAAATAAATAAAACCTTAACCTAAACCTAAACTAAAAATCCAAAACCCTAAGCTAACCCTAAACCATAAACCCTAAACCATAAAAACCTTAAACGCTAAAGCCTAAAAACTAAACCCTTAACCCTAAACCCAAAACCCGTACCCTAAGCCATAAATCCTAAAACCCTAAACCCTAAACCCTAAACCCTAAAAACTAAAAAACCTAAACATAAACTAAATAAAACTTGACAATAAAATACATAATAAAACCTAAACCTTAATATAATAAAAGAATAAAATAAAATAAAAACCTAAACTAAACCTTAAAAGCCTAAAAACTTAAACCTAAACTAAATAATCTAAACTCAAAAATAAAATAAAATATAATAATAAAAATAAACTAAAATAAAATAAATAAAAACATAAACTAAACTAAAAAATAAACTCAACCTAAGAATAAAAAAACCTAAATAAAAAAAAAACTAAATGTAAAATAGAAATAAAATAAACTAAAACTCAAATAAAATAAAAAACTAAATACAAACATAAATTGAAAAATAAAATTTAAAATTTAATAAAAAATAAAACCTAAACCCTAAACTAAAAAAAAAACCTAAACATACAATATAAAATAAACCTAAAACTAAACTAAAATAAACTAAACATAACTAAATAAAACCTAAACCTAATCCTAAAATAAACTAAACCTCAACCTTAACCTAAACTAAATGAAAGAAAATAAACTAAAAATAAACTTAAATCTAAAATAAAATAAATTAAACCAGAAAATAAACCTAAAACCTAAAACTAAAAAAATAAATAAAAACCTAAACTTAAAAATAAAAAATAAAACCTAAACATAAAAAAATAAAAAAAATAAAACTAAACTAAAAAAATAAACATAAACCTAATCCTAAACCTAAAAACTAAACTAAAAAAACAAAAAAGCAAAACCCTAAACCAAAAACCTATACCCTAAAAAGTAACCCTAACCCTAAACCCCAAACTAACCCTAAACCATAAACCCAAATCCTAAAAACCCTAAACCCTAAAGCCTAAACCTTAAACCCTAAACTAGCCTGCAACCCTAAGCTAACCCTAAACTCTAAACCTAAACCTTAAACCTTCAAAACCCTCAACCCTAAAGCCTAAACACTAAACCAAAACCCTAAACCCTAAACCCTAAAACCTAAACCTATACCTAAGCCTAAAAATAAAATAAAATAAAAAATAAAAATAAACTAAAATAAAATAAACAAAAATCAAAACTAAACTAAAAAAAATAAAAACCATAAATAAAATAAAAACTAAACCTAAAATAAAAAAATTATATAAAAATTAAATAAAAACCTAAACCTAAAAAGTAAACCAAAAAATAAAACATAAACCCTAAACTAAAAAAAATTAAAGTTAAAATAAAACAAAATAACCTAAACCTAAACTAAAATAAACTAAACTAAAATAAATAAAACCTAAACCTAAAATAAACTAAACATTAACCTAAACCTAAACTAATTAAAATAAAATAAACTAAAAATAAATATAAACCTAAACTAAAAAATAATATCTAAAAATAAACCTAAAATAAAAATTTAAAACCTAAACCTAAAAAAATAAAACACAACCTAAACCTAAACCTAAAAATAAAAACTAAAATGAAAACCTAAAAAATAAAATAAAAATATAGTTAAACTAAAAACTAAACCTAAACCTAAACCTAAATTTAAAAAAACACTAAAATAAATAAACCCAAAATCAATAAACTAAATGAAATAAAAATAAAAATAAACCTAAATGAAAATAAAAAATAAATAGAAATAAAGCTAAACTAAAAAATAAACCAAAACCTAAAAAATAAACTAAAATAAATAAACCTAAAATATATAAACTAAACTAAATAAATCTAAAAATAAATCTAAATAAAAATAAAAAATAAAATTAACTAAATTAAATAAAAAATAAACTAAATAAACCTAAACCTACCAATTTACTTAATTTATAAAAAATAAAAATAATGAAAACAAAAAAACTCCTAAAACCTAAACCCTAAAACCCTGAACTCCAAACTAAAACCCAAATGTTAAATAAAAAAAACAAAACTAAAATAAAATAAAATAAAAACTAATTAAAAACCTAAACCTAAAAAATAAACTTTAAAACAGAACCTAAAATAAATAAAAAATAAAACCTAAACCCCAAACTAAAAAAAACCTTAAACTCAAATAAACAAAATTAAATCAGCCTAAAGCTAAACTAAATTAAACTAAACTAAAATAATTAAAACTTAAACCTAAACCTAAACTTAAAATAAACTAAATTGAAATTAAAAACCCAAAACCCTAAGCTAACCCTAAACCGTAAACCCTAAACAATAAAAACCTTAAAGCCTAAAGCCTAAACACTAACCCTAAACCCTAAACCTTAAGCCATAAATCCTAAAACCCTAAACCCAAAACCCTAAACCCTAAACCCTAAAGACCTAAAAACCTAAACCTAAACTAAATAAAACCTAAAAATAAAGTACATAACAAAACCTGAACCTAAATAAAATAAAAGAATAAAATAAAATAAAACCTAAACTAAAACCTAAACCTAAAAGTAAAAATAAAATAAAATAAAATAATAAAAATAAACTAAAGTAAAATAAATAAAAACCTAAACTAAACTAAAAAATAATCTCAACTTAAGAATAAAAAACCTAAATAAAATATAAACTAAATGTAAAATAAAAATAAAATAAACTTAAACTGAAATACAATAAAAAACTAAATAAAAACTTTAACATACAAATAAAACTTAAATACAAATAGAAAGTAAAACCTAAACCCTAAACTATAAAAAACCTAAACAAAAAATTAAAATTAAATAAACAAAATAAAATAAACCTAAAACTAAACTAAAATAAGCTAAACAAAAATAAATAAAACCTAAACCTAAACCAAAACTAAATGAAATAAAATAAACTAAAAATAAATTTAAATCCAAACTAAAAAATAAAACCTAAAAATAAACCTAAAATAAAAACCTAAAACCTAAACCTAAAAAATTAAATAAAAACCTAAACCAAAACCTAAAAATAAAAAATTAAACCTAAACCTAAAAAATAAAATAAAAATAAAACTAAACTAAAAAACTAACATAAACCTAAACCTAAACCTAAAAAATAAAATAAAACATTAACCTAAACCTAAACTAATTAAAATAAAATAAACTAAAAATAAACATAAACCTAAACTAAAAAATAATACCTAAAAGTAAACCTAAAATAAAAATTTAAAACCTAAACCTAAAAAATAAACAAAACCTAAACCTAAACCTAATAATAAAAACTAAAACCAAAACCTAAAAAATAAAATAAAAATATAGTTAAACTAAAAACTAAACCTAAACCTAAACTTAAACCTAAAAAAATAAACCCAAAATGAATAAACTAAACAAAATAAAAAAAATAAAGCTAAACGAAAATAAAAAATAAATAGAAATAAAGCTAAACTAAAAAATAAACCAAAACCTAAAAAATAAACTATAATAAATAAACCTAAAATATATAAACTAAACTAAATAAATCTAAAAATAAATCAAAATAAAAATAAAAAATAAAAATAACTAAATTGAATAAAAAATAAACTAAATAAACCTAAACCTAACAATTTACTTAATTTAAAAAAAATAAAAAAAATAAAAAAAAATAAAAAAATAAACCTAAAACCTGAAACTTAAACCCTAAAACCTAAAACCCTAAACGCTAAAGCCTACACCATAAACCCTAAAACCATGAACTCCGAACTAAAACCCAAATGTTAAATAAAAACAAAATAAACCTAAAATAAAATAAAATAAAAACTAAATAAAACCTAAACCTAAAAAATAAACTTAAAAATAGAACCTAAAATAAATAAAAAATAAAACCTAAACCCTAAACTAAAAAAAAACCTTAAACTAAAATAAACAAAATAAAATCAACCTAAACCTAAACTAAAATAATTAAAACCTAAACCTAAACCTAAATCTAAAATAAACTAAATCAAAATTAAAAACCCAAAACCCTAAGCTAACCCTAAACCGTAAACCCTAAACCATAAAAACCTTAAACCCTAAAGCCTAAATACTAACCCTAAACCCTAAACCTTAAGTCATAAATCCTAAAACCCTAAACCCTAAACCCTAAACCCTAAAGACCTAAAAACCTAAACCTAAACTAAATAAAACCTAAAAATAAATAATAACAAAACCAACCAAATAAAATAAAAGAATAAAATAAAATAAAACCTAAACTAAAACCTAAACCTAAACATAAAAATAAAATAAAATAAAATAATAAAAATAAACTAAAATAAAATAAATAAAAACCTAAACTAAAATAAAAAATAAACTCAACCTAAGAATAAAAAACCTAAATAAAATAAAAACTATATGTAAAATAAAAATAAAATAAACTTAAACTGAAATAAAATAAAAACTAAATAAAAACCAAAACATACAAATAAAACTTAAATACAAATAGAAAGTAAAACCTAAACCCTAAACTATTAAAAACCTAAACGAAAATGAAAAATTAAATAAACAAAATAAAATAAACCTAAAACTAAACTAAAATAAGCTAAACAAAAGATAAATAAACCTAAACCTAAACCAAAACTAAATGAAATAAAATAAACTAAAAATAAATTTAAATCCAAACTAAAAAATAAAACCTAAAAATACACCTAAAATAAAAGCCTAAAACCTAAACCAAAAAAATAAAATGAAAACCTAAACTGAAACCTAAAAATATAAAAATTAAACCTAAACCTAAAAAATAAATTAAAAATAAAACTAAACTAAAAAACTAACATAAACCTAAACCTAAACCTAAAAAATAAACTAAAAAAAAACCTAAACTAATATAAATAAACATAAAATAAATTAATCAAACTCAATAAAAATAAAAAATAAACCTAAAGAAAATATAAAATAAACTTATTAAACTAAAATAAACATATCAATTTACTTAATTTTTTTTTAAAAACCCTAAACCCTAAAACCTTAACCCTAAACACTAAATCCTAAACCCTAAACTCTAAAACCTAAAAACTAACCCTAAACTCTAATCCCTAAACCCTAATCACTAAAAAACCTTAAACCCTAAACCCTAAACCCTAAATACTAAACCCTAAATCCTAAACCTTAACCCTAACCCTAAACCCTATAACCTTAAACCTTAAGCCCTAAATTAACCCTAAACCCTAAAAACCCTAAACCTACACCCTTAACCATAAACCCTAAACCTTAATCTAACCTTAAACCCTAAGCTAAACCTAAACCTTAAAACCTAAATGCCAAACCCTTAACCTGAAACCCTAAACCCTAACCCTAAACCCTAAACCCTAAAACCTTAAACCCTAAAACCCTAAACTCTAAATACTAAACTCTAAACCCTAAACTCTAAACCCTAAAAACTAAACCCTATAAACCTAAAAACCTAAACCTAAACTAAATAAAACCTAAAAATAAAATAAATAAAAAACCTAAACTCAAATAGTAAAACCTAAAATTAAAATAAACTAAATAAAAATAAAAAATAAGCCTAAATAAAAATAAATAAAAAATAAACTAATTAAACTAAAAAAATCATAAACTATCAATTAACTTAATTTTTTAAAAAAACCCTAAACCCTAAACACTAAACCCTAAACCCTAAATTATAAACCTAAACCTAACCCCTAAACCCTAAAACTAAGCCTAAACTTACAAACCTAAACCTACAACACTAAACCCTAAACCCTAAACCCTAAATGCTAAAAAATAATAAACCCTAAACCCTCAAATAACCCTAAACACTAAACATAAACCCTAAATAGTAACCCCAACCCTAAACCCAAAATTAACCCTAAACCATACACCCAAAACCTTAAAACCTTAAACCATAAAGCCTAAACCCTAAACCCTAAACTAACCTACAACCCTAAGCTAACCCTAAACTCTAAACCCTAAACCCTAAACCCTAAAAACCCACAACCCTAAAGCCTAAACACTAAACCCTAAACCCAAAACCCTAAACCCTAAACCCTAAAACATAAACCTATACCTAAACCTAAAAATGAAAACTAAACTAAAATAAGAAAAAAAATATAAAATAAACTAAAAAAAATAAAAAACATAAATAAAAAAATAAACCTAAAATAAAATAAAATTAAATAAAAATTAAATAAAAACCTGAACCTAAAAATAAACCAAAAAATAAAACCTAAAAATAAATAAAAAATAAAACCTAAACCCTAAACTAAAAAAAAACTAAAACTTAAAATAAAAATAAAATAAACTAAACTAAACAAAAAAATAAATTAAAATAAAATAAATAAACCTAAACCTAAACCTAAACTAAATAAATAAAATAAATTAAATTAAAAATAAACCTAAACCTAAACTAAAAAAATATTACCAAAAATAAACCTAAAATAAAACCTAAAATAAACCTAAAAAAGAAAACCTAAACCTAAACCTAAAAATAAAAACTAAAACCTAAACTTAAAATAAAAATAAAAATATAACTAAACTAAAAAATAAACTAAAATAAATAAACCTAAAATCAATAAACTAAACTAAATAAAAATAAAAATAAACCTAAATAAAAATAAAAAATAAATAAAAATAAAACTAAACTAATAAACCTAAACCTAAACATAAAGAACAACAACAACAACAATAACAACAACAACAATAAGACTTTATCCCACTAAGTGGGGTCGGCTACATGAATCCTTCATCTCCATTGTGTCCTATTATGTGTCAAATTCTCATTTAATTCAAGTATACTAAGGTCATTTTTTATACATCTTAACAAAGCCTTTTTAGGTCTACCTCTACCTTTATTAATATAAGAAAATCTAATGCATCTACTCTTCTAATCGGGTCATCGGACGATCGATGTTTTTTTATGGCCAAACCATCTAAGGCGACTCTCTAATCTTATCTTCAATTGGAGCTACGCCAACTTTTTCTCGAACATTCCCATTTCACATTTTATCTATAAGAGTAAAGCCATTCATCCACCTGAGCATCCTCATCTCTATAACACTTAACTTAGTCTTATGCTTCTCTTTTATTGGCCAACATTCTGCACCATAAGTCATTGCAAGTCTTACCACCATCTTATAAATTTTCCCTTAAGTTTAAGTGGAACTTTTCTATCACACAATAGGCTAGATACATTCCTTCACTTCAACCATCCAACTAGAATTCTACTAATAACATCACCATCTATTTCACCATCATTTTGAACAATAGAGCCTAAATATCTGAATCGCTAACTCTTATTAATGACTTGTTCACCTAATGTCACAACACTACCACTAGAACTTCTACAACTAAAATTACACTCTGTATATTTAGTTTTAGATCTACTTAAACAAAAACCTTTAGACTATAATGTTGACCTCCATAATTCAAGTTTCTCTTGGACTCCTTCTCTAGTCTTATCAACAAGAAGAATGTCATCAGCAAAAAGCATACACCAAGGTACATCTTCCTATAAGTGCCTAGTAAGAACATCCATAACTAAAGCAAAAAAGATAAGGGCTCAAAGCTGATTCTTGATGTAATCCAACTAAAATAGGAAAGTATTTTGTCAATCCTCCTTGTGTTTGGACACAAGTAATAGCTCTAGTATACATATCCTTAATGACTTGAATATAACCAATATTAACTCTTTCTATTCTAGATCTCTCCAAAGAACATCTCTTGAAACTTTATCATAAGCTTTCTCTAAATCAATAAATATCATATGTAGATCCTCCTTACTTTATCTATACTTCTCCATCAAACCTCTTAACAAATGTATAGCATCCATAGTAGATCTACCTGGCATGAAACCAAATTGATTGTGAGAAACTTTTGTATCACATCGTAACCTATGCTCACTACTCTCCCATAATTTTAATGTATGACACATTAACTTAATTCCTCTATAATTTTGCACTCTTGTGCATCACCTTTATTCTTAAATATAGAACCAACAAACTCTTTCTTCACTATCATACATCTTTTAGTCTTTAAAATACATTAAAAAGATTTGTAAGCCAAGAAATTTCTTGATCTCCTAAACATTTCCACACTTCTATTAGAATATCATCAAGTCCTTCTATTTTCCACATTTCATTTTCTTTAAATCTTCTCTAACTTCAGATTTACTAATATGATGATAAAATTAAATTCTCTATTTTTATTTAGGGTATTAAGGTTGCTAAAATTAATCATACTTTCAGATCCTTCATTGAAAAGTTTATCAAAATACCTCATCCACCTATTTTCAATATCCTTTTCTAAGAAAAGCACTTTATTATCTTCATCCTTAATACACCTCACTTGAACTAGTCTTTACTTCTCTATCTTTGGTTGGCTAACTTATACATACATCTTTCACCTTCTTTGGTATCTAATCTATCATAAATCACCAAAAGCTAAATTTTTGCATCATATATTGCTTTCTTAGAATCTCTATAGCCAATTTATATCTTTCCCAATTAAGTTTTACATCTAAACCAAGTTTTATAATAATGCTTCTTATTTATTATCTTTTCTTACACTCGACTCCACCACCAACTATTTTTATTAAAAGAAGCTTTTCTTTTTGATTCTCCAAGCACATTTTTAGCAACTTGCTTAATTTCACATGCTACTTTTTCTCACATAACATTAGCATCCTTATGACTATCCCAAATTCTAAGCTCTTGTAGCTTGCTCTTAAAAATATTTTTATTTGTGTTCTTTAAGTGTCCCCATATAATCCTAAACCTGAACCTAAAAAATAAACTAAAATAAATAAACCTAAAATAAATAAACTAAACTAAATTAAACTAAACATAAACCTAAATAAAAAACAAATAAACTAAAGTAAATAAAAACTAAACTAAATAAACCTAAACCTACCAATTTACTTAATTTAAAAATAATAATAAATATAAAATAAATAAAAAAACCTAAACCCCTAAACCCTAAAAGCTAAACCCTAAACCCTAAAACCCTAAACCCTAAACCCTAAACCATAAACCCTAAAATGCTAAACCCCAAACCTTAAACCCTAAACCCTAAACCACAAATCCTAAAACCTATAACCCAATACCCTAAACCCTAAACCCTAAACCCTAAACCCTAAACCCTAAACCCTAAAATCCTAAAAACCTAAACCTAAACTAAATAAAACCTAAAATAAAATAAATAACAACACCTAAACCTAAATAAAATAAAAAATATAATATAATAAAACCTAAACTAAAACCTAAACCTAAACCTAAACATAAACCTAAAAATAAAATAAAATAAAAAATAAAAACTAAAATAAATAAAAATCTAAACTAAACTAAAATAAAATAAAATAAACCTAAAAATAAGAAACCTAAACAAAATAAAAACTAAACATAAAATAAAAATAATGTGAACCAAAAATAAAATAAAATAAAAACTAAATAAAAACTGAAACCTAAAAATGAAGAAATAATAAAACCTAAACCCTAAACTAAAAAAACCTAAACCTAAAAGAATCCAAATAAAATAAACATAAACCTAAACCAAAATAAACTAAACTAAAATAAATAAAACCTAAACCTAAACCTAAATTGTAAACTAAAAAAAACTTAAAATAAACCTAAACCTAAACAAAAAGAAAATTAAAAATAAACCTAAAATAAAACATAAAACCTAAATGTAAAAAAATAAAATATAAACCTAAACCTAAACCTAAACCTAAGAAAAAAAATAAAACCTAAACCTAAACCTAAAAAATATACTAAAATAAAAAACCTAAACTAAAATAAGTAAACCTAAAATAAATAAACAAAACTAAATTAAAAATAAGAAATAAACCTACATAAAAATAAAAAAAAAAAAAAAATAAACTAAAAAATATAAAAAATAATCTAAATAAGCCTAAACCTACCAATTTACTTACTTTAGAAAGAAAACCCTAAGCAGTAAACCCTAAATCCTAAACCCTAAATCCTAAACACTAAATCTTAAACCTTAAACTTTAAAACTAACCCTAAACCCTAAACCCTACGCCTTAAAAAATCATAAACTTGAAACCTTAAATCTTAAACGCTAAACCCTAAACTGACTCTAAACCCCAAACCCTAAACCCTAAACCATAAAAACTAAAAACCCTAAACACTAAAGCCTAAACCCAAAACCCTAAAACTTAAACCCTAAACTAACCCTAAACCCTAAACCCTAAAACTAAACCTAAAGCCTAAAGCCTAAAGCTTAAACCCTAAACCCTAAACCCTAAACCCTAACCATAAACCCTAAACCCTAAAACCTTAAACCATAAAATCGAAAAGCCTAAACCCTAAACCCTAAATCCTAAAAACCTAAAAACCTAAACTTAAACTAAATAAAACTTAAAAATAAAATAAAATAAATCTAAACCAAAATAAAATTTTAAAAAATATATAATAAAAATCTAAACTAAAACCTAAACTTAAAAATAAAATAAAATAAATTAATAAAAATAAACTAAACTAAAATAAATAAATACCTAAACTAAACTAAAAAATAAAATAAACCTAAGAATAAAAGACATAAATAAAATTAAAACTAAACATATAATAAAAATAGAATAAACTAAAATAAAATAAAATAATAACTAAAAAACCTAAATATAAAAATATACCTAAAAAAAACCTAAATCTAAAAAATATACCTTAAAAAAACCTAAAAATATATAAAAATAAAACCTAAATCCTAAACTAAAAAAAAACTAAACCTATAATAAAAAAATAAAATAAACCTAAACTAAACTAAAAATAAGTAAACCTAAACCTAAACTTAAACCTAAACCTAAACTAAATAAAATAAAATAAACTAAAAAAAACTTAAAACTTAAACTAAAAAATAAAACCTAAAACCTAAACCTAAAAAAATAAAATAAAAACCTAAACCTAAACCTAAAAAAAACTATACCTCAAAAATAAACTAAAAAAAAACTCAACTAACAAATAAACTTAAACCTAAACCAAAACTTTAAAAATAAACCAAAATAAAAACCTAAACTAAATAAATAAACCTAAAATAAATAAACAAAACTAAATAAAACCAAAAAATAAGCCTAAATAAAATAATAAATAAAATAAATTAAAATAAGTAAAAAAACTAAATAAACTTAAACATATCAGTTTACTTAAATAAATAAAAAAACCCTAAACCCTAAAACCTAAACCTACAACCCTAAACCCTAAACCCTAAAAAACCCTAAACCCTAAACTCTAAACCCTAACCCTAAACCCTAAACCCTAGACCATAAACCATAAACCCTAAACCCTAACCCTAAACCCTAAACCCCAAACCCTAAACCTAATCCTATAGTAACTAAATAAATTAAAAAATAAACCTAAACTATAAACCCAAATAAACCTAAACCTAAACCTAAACCCTAAGAATGGGCAGAACCTTGACAGAAAGAACAACATCATCCATTCGCTACCAAGATGGTGGAGGCTAAGGCGAGGCATGATTATCGTGGTGGTGGTTGATCTAGAGGTGCTCATGGATATGGAGGTGGTGGTCGAGTAGTGGTGGTTATGGAGGTGGGAGAAGAGACAGAGGATGCAAATATGGTGGTGGTAGAGGGAGAGATCGGTGATATGATAGTGGATCTTGCTACTTGAGAGGCCAAGGTGGTTTTGATGGGAACTAGACAAATTGAAGAACCATCTGATTACTTATGGAACTGTCATTACAAGAGAGATGGTTCTACTTATCTAGTGTTTTGATTTGCTTATGCTCATTATGTCTTAGAAACTTGTGTGTTACTTGGTCGATGAAATCAACCTAAACCTAAAAAAATGTAAACTAAAATAAAAAAAAACCTAAATAAACTAAAAACTAAACCTAAAATTAAAAATAAGATAAACCTAAATGAAAATAAAATAAAAACTAAATAAAAATCTAAACCTAGAAAATAAACCTTAAAAAATAAACAATAAAACCTTTACCCTAAACTAAAAAGAAAAACCTAAACCTATATTAAAAATAAAATAAACTAAAACCTAAACTAAAATAAACTAAACTAATATAAACAAATACTAAACTTAAACCTAAAATAAACTAAACCTAAACTTAAACCTAAACCCTAAATAAAATAAATAAGCTAAAAATAAACCTCAACCTAAACTAAAAAGTAAAGCCAAAAAATAAACCTAAAATAAAAAATTAAAACCTAAACGTAAAAAAATTGAATAAAAACTTAAACCTAAACCTAAAATAAAAAGTAAATCCTAAACCTAAAAAATAAATAAAAATATAACTAAACTAAAAAAATAAACTTAAACCTAAACCTAAACCTAAAAAAAAACTAAAATAAAAAACTTAAATAAAATTAAATAAACTAAACTACAATAACAATAACAACAAGCCTTTATCCCATTAAGTGGGGTTGGCTACATAAATCCTTCGTCTCCATTGTGTCCTATTATGTGTCTAATTATCACTCAATTCAACTATGCTAAGGTCATTTTTTATACATCTTAACCTTGCCTTTTTAGGTCTACATCTACCTTTCTTAACATAAGGCAAATCAAATGCATCTACTCTGCTAATCGGTTCAATGGACGGCGACGCTTTATGTGGCCAAACCATCTAAAGCCACTCACTCTAATTTTATCTACCATTGGAGCTACTCCAACTTTTTCCTGAACATTCAAATTTTACATTTTATCTCTATGAGTAAAGCCACTCATCCACCCGAGCATCCTCGTCTTTGTAACACTTAACTTAGTCTCATGATTCTCTTCTATTGGCCAACATTTTGATGATAAATCATTGTAGGTCTTACCACCTTCTTATAAAATTTTCCCTTAAGTTTAAGCGGTACTTTTCTATAACACAATAGGCCAGATACATTCCTCCACTTCAACCATTCAACTTGAATTCTACTAATAACATCTCCATCTATTTCACCATCATTTTGAGTAATATAGCCTAAATACCTGAATCACTCACTCTTTTTAATGACTTGTTCAATTAATGTGACAACACAACAATTATAACTTCAACAACTAAAATTACACTCTATAAATAAACTAAACTAAATAGAAATAAAAATGAACCTAATAAAAATAAAAAATAAAATAAACTAAAATAAAAAATAAACAAAATAAACATTATTAACATTTACTTAATATAAAAAAACTCTAACCCTATACCCTAAAGTCTAAAACTAAGCCAAAACCCTAAACACTAAACCTAAATCTACAACCCTAAACCCTAAACCCTAAACCCTAAACCCTAAGTCCTAAATCCTAATGCCCTAAACCATAAACCCTACCTATACACTAAACATTAAACCCTAAAACCTACAACCATAAACCCTAAACCCTAAACACCAAACCCTAAACACTAAACCCTAAACCCTACAAACCTAAAAACCTAAACTTAAACTAAAAAAAAACCTAAAATAAAAAAAAAATAAAACCTAAACCTAAGTAAAATAAAAACCTAAACCTAAACCTAAACTTAAATATAAAAATAAGATAATACAAAAGATAAAAACTAAACTAAAATAAGATAATTAAAAACCTAAACTAAACAAAAATAAAATAAATAAAAACCTAAACTAAAATAAAAAATAAAATAAACACAAAAATAAAAAAACTAAATAAAATAAAAAATAAATGTAAAATAAAAATAAAATAAAAATAAAATAAAATAAAATAAATGCTAAATAAAAACTTAAACCTAAAAGCTAAACCTAAATATAAATAAAAAAATAAAACCTAAACACTAAACTAAAAAAACCCTAAACCTAAAATAAACAAAATAAAATAAACCTAATCCTAAACTAAAATATAAAAAAGCTAAACCTAAACCTAAAATAAACTAAACCTAAACCCTAAACTAAATAAAATAAAATAAACTAAAAATTAACCTAAACCTAAACTAAAAAATTAAAACCTAAAAATAAACCTAAAATAAAAATCTAAAACCTAAACCTAAAAAAGTAAAATTAAAACCAAAACTTAAACCTAAAAATAAAAAAATATAACCTAAACCTAAAAAATAAAATAAAAATAAAACTAAACTATAAAATAAACATAAACCTAAAATAAATAAAATAAACAAAATAAAAGTAAAATTATACCTAAATATAAATAAAAATGAAATAAACTAAACTAAATAAAAAATAAACTAAATAAACCTAAACCTAGTAGTTTACTAAATTTTTTTTTTAAAAAAAAAAACTGTAAATCTTAAATCGTAAATCCTAAACCCTAAAACTAACCCTAAACCCAAAACCTTACCCCCTAAACTAACCCTAAACCCTAAAATCTAAACCCTAAATGCTAAATGCTAAACCTTAAACCCTAAACCCTAAAACCCTAAACCCTAAACTCTAAACTAACCCAAAACCATAAACTCTAAACCCTAAAAACTTACCCTAAAGAGAAATCCATAAACCCTAATCCCTAAACCCTAAACTAACCCTAATCCCTAAGTTAACACCAAACCTGAAGACCTAAACCCTAATAACTCTAAACACTAAATCCTAAACTATAAACCCTAAACCCTAAACCCTAACAGTAAAGCCTAAATCCATAAACCCTAAACCCTAAATCCCTGAACCTTAAAGCCCAAACCTTGAACCTTAAACCCTATACCCTAAAAACCTAAAAACCTACAAACTTAAACCTAAAGTAAATAAAACCTAAAAAATTAAATAAGTAAATAAACCTAAACCTAAATAAAATAAAAAAATAAAATAAAATAATAACCTAAACTAAAACTTAAACCTAAAAAATAAAATAAAATTAAAATTAAAAATAAACTAAAAAAATAAAAAATAAAAAACTAGACTAACCTAAATAAAATAAAATAAAGCTAAGAATAAAAAACCTAAATAAAATAAAACTAAACTTAAATTAAAAATAAAATAAACTAAAAATTAAATAAAAACCTAAACCTAAAAAATAAATCTAAAAATAAAGCATAAAAATAAATAAAAAATAAAACCCAAACCCTAAACTAAAAATTAAAATTAACCTAAAATAAAAATAAAATAAACAAAATAAAATAAACCTAAACCCAAATTAAAATAAGTTAAACTAAAATAAATAAAACATAAACTTAAACTTAAAATAAACTTAACTTAAACCTTAAACTAAATAAAATAAAGTAAACTAAAAATAAACGTAAACCTAAACTAAAATATAAAACCTAAAAATAAACCAAAAATAAAAACCTAAAACCTAAACCTAAAAAAAATAAACCTAAACATAAACCTAAAAATAAAAAATAAAACCTAAACTTAAAAAATAAACATAAACATAAACCTAAACCTAAAAAATAAACTAAAATAAAAAACCTAAACAAAAATAAATAAACCTAAAATAAATAAATAAAAATAAATAAAAAAATAAACTAATATAAATAAAAAATAAACTAAATAAATCTAAACCAACCAGTTTACTTAATTTGGTTTTTTTTAAAAAAAAAACCCTAAAACAAACCCTAAACCCTAAACCATTAACCTACAACACTAAACCTACAACCCTAAATCCTAAATCCTAAAAAACCTAAACCCTAAACCCTAAGCCCTAAAACCTAAACTAACCCTAAACCCTAACCCTAAACACTAAACCCTAAAAGCATAAACCCTAAACCCTAAACAACCTAAACCCTAGACCTTAAACCCTAACACTAAACCCTAAACCCTAAACCCTAAACCTTAAACCCCAAAATCTAAACTTAAACCTAAAGTAGCTAAATAAATTGAAAATAAACCTAAATCATAAAACCTAAGAAACCTAAACCCAAGAATGGGCGTAACCTGAGGGACATCACCATCAACTAGGCTCTTTAGATATAGAGGGAGTAAGTGGTGGCGACGCATAGAGTGTTGGTGGGGATCTAGAGGTGCTGGTGGATATGGAGGTGGTGGTCAGAGCAGTGGTGGTTATGGAGGCAGGAGGAGTGATAAAGGTTACAACCATGGTGGTGGCGGAGGGAGAGATCGGGGATATGATGGTGGATACAGCTACTCGAGAGGCCGAGGTGGTTCGGATGAGATTTGGAGAAACTAAAGTGCGATCGATCTGATTTGCTGCTTATGGAACTATCTTTACAGTAAAGACAGTTCTAATTATCTAGAGTTTTTGATTTGCTTTAAGCATGCTCATTTTTTATCTATGTCATTGCATGTGTCTTAGAAAACTTGGTGTGTTACTTGGTAGATGAAATCTAAAAGAAGAAATGTTGAATTTGAATTTTTCTTTATTAAAAAATAAAAACCATAAACCCTAAACTAAAACCTGAATCCTAGACCTAAAATCTAGAACCTAAACCCTAAGCCTTAAACCCTAAAAACATTAAACCTTAAACCCTAAACCCTAAACCATAAACCTAAAAACCATAAAATTTTAAATCAAAACCCTAAAACCTTAACCCTAAACCATAAACCCTAAACCTTAAACCCTAAACCTTAGACCCCAAACCCTAAACCCTAAACCCTAAACTTAAACCTCAACTAAATAAAACCTAAAAATAAAATAAATAAACAACCTAAACCAAAATAAAATAAAAAATACAATAAAATATAAAGATAAACTAAACCTAAACCTAAACCTAAAAAGAAAATGAAATAAAAAATAAAAATTAAACTAAGATAAAATAGATAAAAACCTAAACTAAACTACAAAAATAAAAAACCTAAATAAAATAAAAACTTAACCTAAAATAAAAACTAAATAAAAACCTAAACCCTAAAATAAACTTAAAAAGAACTAAAGAATAAAACCTAAACCCTAAACTAAAAGAAAACTAAACCTAAAATAAAAATAAAATAAACCTAAACTTAAACCTAAACCCAAAATAAAATAAACTAAGCCAAAAATAATCCTAAGCCTAAACTAAAAAATAAAACCAAAGAATAAACCTAAAATAAAAACCAAAAACCTAAACCTAAAAAAATAAAATAAAAATGTAAATGTAAACTTAAAATTAAAAAATTAAAACCTAAACCTAAAAAATAAAATAAAAATAAAGCTAAACTAAAAAATAAACCTAAACCTAAACCAAAAAAATAAACTAAAATAAATAAATGTAAAATAAACAAACTAAACTAAATAAAATATAAAAATAAGAAAATAATATAAACTAAATAAACTAAATAAACCTTAACCTATTAGTTTACTTAATTTAAAAAAATAAAAAAATAAAAATATAATAAAATTAAAAAAACCCTAATAATAAAACATAAATGCTAAAACTAACCCTAAACCCTAAACCCTGAACCCTAAACCTACAACCCTAAACCATAATCCATAAACCCTAAACCCTAAACCCTAAACCCTAAACCTTAAACCTTATACTAACCATAAACTCTAAACTAACCCTAAATCCTAACCATTAATACTGAAACCTACAACCCTAAACCCCAAATCCTAAACCCCAAACCTTGAAAACTAAAACCTAAACCCTAAACCCTAAACCCTAAACTCTAAAAACCCTAAAGCTTAAAGCCTAAACCAAAAACCTAAAACTAACCCTAAAGCCTAAAGCCTAAACCATAAACCATAAACCCTAAAAACCCTAATCCCTAAAGCCAAAGCACTAATCCCTAAACCCTAAACCCTAAACCCTAAACCCTAATCGTAAACCTTAAATCATAAAACCCTAAACTCTAAAACCCTAAACTCTAAACACTAAACCCTAAACCTAAACCCTAAACCCTAAACCCTAAAAACCTAAAAACTTAAAACCTAAATAAAACCTAAAATAAAATAAATAAAACCTAAACTAAATAAAATAAAATAATGAAATAAAATAAAATCTAAACTAAAATCTAAACCAAAACCTAAAAAATAAAATAAAATATAAATAAAACTTAAAATAAACTAAAGAAAATAAACCTAAGAAAGCTAAATATAATTAAAAGTAAAAAAAATGAAATAATCCTAAAATAAAATGAAATAAAAACTAAATGAAAACCTAAACCTAAAAAATAAACTTAAAAAAGAAAACCTAAAAATATATAAAACATAAAACCTAAATTCTAAACCTAAAATAAAAATTAAAAAAATAAAATAAAATAAACCTAAACTTAAACTAAAATAAACTAAAATAAAATAAATAAAACCTAAATTAAACCCAAAGTAAACTAAACCTAAATAAAAACCTAAACTAAATAAAATAAAATAAAATAACAATAAACCTAAACCTAAACTAAAAAAAATAAAATCTAAAATAAACCTAAAATAAAACCTAAAACATAAACCAAAAAATAAAATAAAACCTAACATAAACCTAAAAAATAAAACCTAAAACTAAAAATAAAATAAAAATAAAACTCAACCAAAAAATTAACCTAAACTAGAAAACAAACAAAAATAAAAAACCTAAACTAAAATAAATAAACCTAAAATAAATATACTAAACTAAATAAAAATAAAAAATAAACCTAAAAAAAATTTTAAAAAATAAACTCAAATTCATAAAAAAATAAACTAAATAAGCTAAATAAACTTAAACCTATCGACATAGTTAATTTCAAAAAAAACCTAAACCTTAAACTGTAAAACTAACCCTAAACCCTGAACCTACAACCCTAAACCCTAAACTCTAAAACCAAAACCCTAAACCCTAAACCCTAAACCCTAAAACCCTAAACCCTAAGCCCTAAACCTTAAAACATATAACCCTGAAACCTATACCCTAAAACCTAAACCTTAAACAAACACTAAACCCTAAGAATAGTAAAACCTGATGTGAACATCACCACGCCAATATAGATCTAGCGGTGGAGGCAAAGGCAATGGTTATCATAATGGTGATGGGGGATCTAGAGCTATTGGTGGATATGGAGGTGGTGGTTATGGAGGTGGGAGGAGCAAAGTAGGTTACGACTGTGGTTATGGCAGAGGAAGAGATCGGGATATGATGGCAGATCCCGCTACTCTAGAGGCGGGGGTGGTTCAAATGGGAACAACAAAAACTATAGAATGGTCAATCCGATTTGCTGCTTATAAAATAGTGTCTTTACTGTAGAGACAGTTGTACTTATGTAGGGTTTTGATTTTCTCTATGGGTGCTTATTTTTGATCTATGTCTTCACTTGTGTCTTAGAAAGCTTGGGGTGCTACTTGGTTGATGAAATAAAAAAAAAGAAATATTGAATATGAATTTGTTATCTATTAAAAAAATCCTTAAAACCTAAACCCTAAACCATAAACTAAAACTTAAACCCTAAACCTAAAACTTAAACACTAACCCCTAAACCCTAAACCCTAAAACCTATAATCCCTAAACCCTAAACACTAAACCTAAACCCTAAACCATAAACCATAAAACATAAACCCTAAACTTTAAAACCTAAACCTTAAACCTTAAATCCTAAAACCCTAAACCCTAAACCCTAAACCTAAACCCTAAACCCTAGAACCTAGAACCCTAAACCCTAAACCCTAAACCCCAAACCCCAAACCCTAAACCCTAAACTAACCCTAAACCCTAAGCCCTAAACAATCCCTAAACCCTAAACCCTAAATTAACCCTAAACCCCAAACCTTGAATAAAGATGTCATTAGGAGTAGATCTAAAGAATGACCTAATCCTAGCATAGCTAAAGAAAATGTCTTCAAGAGACTTTTCATTGACTACTAGAGATTTCAATACCCTAAACCCTAACCCTAAATCATATTATAATACCATATATTATAGTATAACGTAGCATCATATATTTGAGCATGTAGTGATGTATTTTGGAAGTTATAAGATGTTTTGAAATGTTTTAGTATATTATGGTATTGTGTCCTACCTATATTAATATAAATCATTAAAATATTAATTTAATAAATAAGAAGATGAAATTTGTTAAATTTGTAGTGTGAATTAGGTTGTAGTACCAAAGGTGTGCTACACCACTTATAGTAAAAAAAGTAAGATTTTATGTTCAAAAAATATATTACATGTTGTAGCATAGTATAACATCATATATCATAATATATTATTCTACGAATTTTAAATTCTTTTAGTATTTAATAATCATGCAGTCGAGCTTACACTAGTGTTATTTATAAAAATGTTGATTTAGCCTTTAAAATGGTGGAATTTAGCCAAATTAATAATAGGTAGAGTATGGCATCATAATGTATTATTTCACCTTAAAATATGTAAGTGATACGATTAAAAAATATAGTTTTTTATTATTTAGACTAATTTTAAGATTTTTTATCTTAACCAATCCCTTGTGATGTGATATGCAATATAATATAATATAACATGTTATAGTTTATTATAATATAGGATGACATAACATAGTGTAACATCATGCATTATAGCATACTATTGTGTATTACTACTTTTTGTTTAGCATATTTTAGTTTGTTATAGTATGATGTAGTAGAGTTTGTATTTGTATAATTCATAAAAATACTAATTTATAGGCTGAGATGATGGGATTTGGCTAAATTTAAGGTAAGCTTTAGGGAACATCATTCGGTGTGTATGTGTGTCATTTAATCAAAAGAATGGAATTTTTCATTAAAAGGTCATTTTTCAATCAAATTTTATAAATTCTTTGCTTAAAGTGATTCATTTTAAAGTGTAATGTAAGATAATATATTATAAAAAAGCACATTAAAATATAATGTACATAATAATATAACTTCACATATATATGAATGTGGTGGTGTGTTACTAAATGTTATTGTACATTTTAGTATGTTTTACTTCTAATATAACACATTGGTTCAAAACTCCCAAAAATATCAATTTGAAGGATGAGATAGAAGAATTTGACCAAATTGATAACACACACCAAGAAGCAACACCAAATTATGCAATTTTGTAACATTTCTAACAGAAAAATAACAATTTTACATCTAAAATGAACATTATTCATATTTTGAGAAAATTTTGTTATTTGAACTTTTAAGTGATTCTAATGAGGTGTAATGTTAGACAATATATTATATAATAGCAAATTATAATATAACATCATATAATTTAATATAATATAGTGTGTTAATTCATAATATAATATTTTTAGCATGATATTGTATAGTTAGTTTGAGCTTGCACCATCACAAATCATAAAATGTTGATTACAATGTTAAGATGATGTAATTTGAACGAATACATTGTTAGGCTTTTGGTTGAAGTATTAAAACTGTGCATAAGAGAATAAATAAGATTTGATGAGAATTGCATGTCAAGGACATGCAAGGAGATCTTCTAGGGGATCACACATGCATTGGACATGACATGTGAGGGTCTATATCGAGGCAGAAAGAAGAAAATTTGTGGGGATAAGGTTTGAATTTGATTTGAATAAATGATTTATGGAAAGAAGTTTTGCTGGGGATAAGAATCTATAATCCACTAGGGATTAAGATCGAATCAACTTTAATTTATTTTGTTTTAATTGATGTGGAGGCATATCTACTAAAGATATGGGCTCGAGTCCATTGGAGATCGGGTATTTGAACCTTCCACTAGGGAAAGAGGTTCAGGCTATCCGATGGGGTTTGGGATTTGAGTTTGATATCATATATTTGTTTGGGGATGTATCCACTATGAATAAGAGTTTGCTTTCTTTGATTTAGACTTTATTGGGAGAGTTGGTTTAATTTAGATCCACTGGGAGATTTGTTTTGAATTTGATTTGTATTCTTGACTTGTTTATATATGATTTGGGGCTCCACTAGAGAGAAAGGTGTGATTTAACTACACTGGGAAAATTAGATTGGGTTTAATTTAATCTAAGTTAATGTATGGACTTTGTCAGTGTGTGTTGGACCCATTGAGAAGGGGATATATCAGCCTTGACCCCTCAAGTTTACAAATCAAAAGGGATAGTCTACCGGCTGTGGGGTAGAGCTAGCAAACTTAAGGGGTTGCCTTTCAGTTTGCAACTACCATGCTAGGAAGAAGGCATACCAAACTTACATCTTCCAAAGCAAGGAACAACTACTAGGGTGACCTGTTTGATGCACAATAAATAGAACCTGACCTAGGGTGGCTATTGAGTGAATGTTACTAGTGACTTATGTCAACTCAAAAGTAGTCAAGATTAATTTTCTTCTAAATTTCATGTGATTTTGATAAGGTATGTTTGGTTTAGTTTGATTTCGAATTGAGGGCATATCCGCTGGGGATGTGAGCACGATCAAATTTGATATATTTAATTTATGGACCATGTCAATGTGTGATGTACCCACTAAAAAGGGGTTATATCAAACTTGTCCTATCTCAGATTTACTAATCCAAAGGGATAGTCTACTAGTGGGGGTAGAACTAGCCAACCTAAGGGGTTACCTTCTGTGCAATGACTATGCTAGGAAGAAGGCAAAGACAATGGGTGACTGTTAGTAGCACAACAAATCAAACCTTACTTAGGGGTGACTACTGAGTGAATGTCGTTGGGGACTTATATCAACTTAAGAGTAGTCAGGCGATTCCTATAGGGAGTTTTTAACACTGCCCTAAAGATAGGATGCCAGCTTGGGAAAAGGTACTGCTAAGGGTGTCCTCCTAATCCATAAGTGAACATATATTTTGTTTATATGTTTGCGTGGATCTTGTTGGTGTGCAAGGGACCACACTACGAAGGGGCTCTGTCGGCCTTGACCTATCTCAAATTTACTAGACCAATGGAGAATCTTCAAATTCACAGAATGAATTCTCCAACCACAGGGGTGGTTACTATGAAAGGGAAACTATCTAATCTGATAGTAACCTAGGTAGTGTCTAAATGGGGTCACAAAGGATGTGTTCAAATATAATGCCCATAGAGGAGGTGCTTCTAGAGGCATTATCTTGAGCCTTGGAAAAGAAAGCTTATAGGTGTGACCAACTCAAGGAGAAAGTGTAGCAGACTTACATCTTCCATGAGTGGTGTATCCTAAGGTGCGAGAACCAACCAACCAATGGTGTACCCCTCAACATGACTAGTGTATCCATCAGTATAGTGAGAACCAACCAACCTATGGTTCCCGTCGGTGTGCAATGATCAATCTAGAAAGAAAACATGTAGGCTTATAACTTTTCAAGTAGACCTGATCATCAGAATAGCCTATCATCAATGGACGATGCTATCCGACCTAGAGCAACTATTAAGCGGGAGCCCGAGGAAGGATCGACCCGCACTTGAAGTAGTCGAGGGAAGGAGCTATTAGGGGACTTATCCTAAACCTTAAATATACTTGACCGCAAGATCAAGGCTAATCCAAGAAGAAAGCAAGCACTCACATCCTCTTAAATGAAGCCAACATGAGGTAGCTTACCGGCAATGAAGTAATGCCTACCAAACTAACGAGGTGCTCATCGGTGTGTAGTGGCCAAGTAAAGAAGGAAAGTGTAGCAGACTTACATCCTCCAAAGTAAGAAGACCACTAGGGTGGCACACTATAGGTAGCACGTCAACCGACCAGAGTAACTATCGAGTGAGTGTCCGGGGCATTATCTCAACTCAGAGTAGCCCAAGATAAAAGATATTTGTTTATTTTATATGTTTGTGTGTAGTTTATGTTTGTGTTTATCGATGAAGGATAGGATGCCACTCGGGTTCCTTACACCTACCCTAAACATATCATGACTAATTCCCAAACAAGAATACTTTCAACATGGAAGAGATTGAATTCAAAATAAAATTTTCATTGATGATAATTATTTTTAAACATGATTTATAATATTTCACTAAGTAGAGCCCACCGGAAGCATGGGGCACTCTCCTTACCATCATTAATAAGGTGATAAGATCCTCTAGGTAGGCCTTCTCTAAGGCAAAAGGGCCTTACCAAGTGGGTTCAAACTTGCCTCCCATCTTATGATGAGCAATAATCAATCTCCTTAAAATAAAAAATAAACTCTCTTACTTGAAAAGCTATAGGGCCGACCAACTTGTTGTGACCTTGAATCATTTTAGCTTTGTATAAATCGAGGTTTTTGCATGACCACAGGCATCTCTCCTTCAAACCTTCGAGCTCTTATAACTATAACTTGACGTTTTTCTCTCCTATGATCTTGCAACTCATAGCTATCCTTAGTGATGAGAGTTGAACTTTTAATGGTAGAATGGCTTCGGGCCCTCTAAGGAAAAAGGAGTAGATTGAGTTAGAGTTATATATGTGGTCCCGTAGGCCAACAAGGCTTCAACTAACTGCTCATGTCACTGTTGTTTATTGTTATCGAGTGTCCTCTTTAGTATTTGGATGAGAGTTTTATTGTAGCCTTCTGCTAAGCTATTTTCCCTTGGGTAGTTGATGGTAGAATATCTTCAATCAATGTTGTGTCTTCAGGAAAAGTATTTGATCTATGTGCTCTTGAATGCAGTACTATTATCAGATATAATTTATCGAGGCACTCTGAACCTATATACGATATGATTTCTAAAATACTAGAGTACATACTGAGCTGTGACCTCTTTGAAAGTATTCACCTTTGCCCATTAGGAAAAATAGTCAGTAGCAATTAAGATGAATTGATGACCCTATGAAGAATAAGGATCTATCAGACCCACTATGTCGGTACCCCAACACTGAAATGGCCATGAGGCCAATATTGGATGTAGTATGTTGGGTGGTTGGTGTAGGACCACACCATGTATTTGACATTTATGGCATCGCCTAGCAGTATCCATATAATCTTTGATCATCGATGGCTAATATCTTGATCTTGGCTTTCATCTTTGACTAGATTGGTTGGCTCCACATAATCCTAAGTGTACCTCAATCATGATCTTATGGGCTTCGTGCTTGTCTAGACAACGTAATGACATATGATGGAAAGACCACCGGTATAAGCCACCATCCACAACAGTATAGAAAGTGCTCTTTGCTTCATCTGATGGGCTTGGGACTTCTCTTGAGGTAGTTTTCCTTTATTTAAGTAATCCATGAATGGTTTCCTCCAATCTAACTCTTCATCCTTTTTGGTAATGGCAACCTGCCCTTTAAGAGAGTACTTTTGAGTTCAACATCAATAAGAGATAAGACTTGTATTTTTTTGGACCTTTATTGATATGGACTCATCCTCCGGATATGCCAACTTCTTGATAAGCTTGGCTAAAATATATGCTACAACATTCTCTTCTCAAGAAATCTTATAAATGGTAACCTCTAGGATTTGGCCCAACAAGTCTATTGTGTACCTGTGGCAGTGATGGAGCTTGGGCTTTATAATGTTAGAGGACCCAATGATTTGGTTGATAACTAGATGAGAATCCTTGAAGATGTTGATGTTCTGGATGCTTAAAGTAATGGCTAACTTCATAACCACAATCAGAGCCTCATATTTGGCTTCATTGTTGGTGCATGGATTGGACAGATGATATGAGAATCTCATCACATCGCAGTCCTCGACCTAGTTAGAACATGATGATTAGTTCAAGAAGAAAGCTATGACTCACATCTTCTTAAATATCAACATGAGGTAGCATGAGGAATTCTACCATACTAACAATTGGTTTGCAATGGTCAAGTTAGGAAGAAATTGTGGGGACTCATATCTTCCAATAAATGACCATTAGGGTGACATACTAGTGAGGTAGCATGTAGACCCTTACCTTTCTTGGAATAGTAGATTTTGGTTCTTCTCCTCTTTGAGTGGAAGCCACACCATCAAAGTACATCTCCTAGTGGTGAATGCTAGTATCCCCTAAGTTCATAATTTGTTCATTGTGGAGATCATCACTAAACGGAGAGTAAGCGGGAAGTGGGTGTGCTGCTAAGAAATCTACTAGCTTGTCCTCGCATGAGGAGTAGGAAGGTAATGTCAAACTATAAGAGGATCATGGACCATCATGCCAACCATCCGAAAGTTGTGCATGAGATCAGATTAAATTGGTCTTAAAGATTAACTTCATTTTATGAAGAAATATGTTGTGTTGTAGCTTTTGGGATGCAAAGATTAAAGCTAGGCAATGCTTCTCAATGGGTGGATAATTAGCCTGAGAAGTGATTAGATGATGACTGACGTAGTAAAGTGCATTTTTCTTCCCTTTGTCATTGGCTTTGGCCAACAATGCACCAAGGGAGTCATCTGATGCAACAGTGTAAAGTATGAGCAGCTTGCCTAGGATAGGGGCTACTAGAATCGGTGGTGTTATCAAGTAATGCTTGATGTCTTTGAAGGCATGCTCACACTTGTTATCTTAGTTGAACTTGGCATTATTTTTGACAAGTGCTCAGAATGTCTTACATCTTCCAGATAAGTTGGATATAAAGCATCTTAGATATGCTAACCTCCCTTGGAATGATCTGAGTTGAGTTAAACATTTTGGGGTGGAATTCCTAATATTGCCTTGATCTTCTCGGGAACTTTTGATTCCCTAGTGATGGACAAAAAAGCCAAGGAATTTCCTAGAAGCTCCCAAATGCACACTATAGAGGGTTCATTTTTCTTAACTATTTGAAAACTACTCTCAAGTCAAAGAGATGGTCTTTCTTTTCTCTACTTTTGACCACGAGATCATTGACATAGAACTTAACTTAATGATGAATGAGTTCATAAAAGATTCAAGTCATAGCCCGCTGGTATGTAGCACCGTCATGTTTAAGGCTGGAAGGCATGACCTTATAGTAAAAGATTTCAATCAGAGTTCTAAAAGTAGTGTTTCTTTCATCTTCAGGGGCCATCTTTATTTGGTTATATCTATATGAGCCATCCATGAAAGAGAAGACTGTATAAGATGAGGCAATGTCCACCATTAGCTTCGAGATTGGTAGTGGAAATTTGTCTTTTTGACATGCCTTATTTAAGTCCCTAAAATTGACATATATGTAAATTTGGCCATTCCTTTTCTTAATTGGGATGACATAGGCTAACCAAGAAGGGTATTATTCTTCCCGAATGAAGCTAGCATCGATCAATTTCTTAACTTCTTAAATGACATGTTGTTCTATGTCTAATCGCGTGCGTCTAGGAGTTTGCTTGGTAGGGTTAGACGTAGGCTCTATTACTAGTTTATGGCTTTAGTATGATGATTTATTTAATACCAATTATTTTCATGGTTCTCTTTATTTATATCAACTTCTTGAAGTTTGTTTCAAAATAATTGTGAAAGGTCATATCAAAGTTTTAATTGCTATTACCCTTCTCTGATTTTTTGAGATGGATAGAAATGATGCTAAATATCGTGGCACTTCTATGAACCATAAAAGGGTCTTGGATAGAACTAAAGATAAAATTCATGCTTTGTTTAATTCCAATCTTATTAGTAACATTCCATTTAGAGGCTATAAATTTGTGGCAAAAAATTGAGTATCATTCTGCCTGACTTGGACCCTTATAAAGGTGCGAGGATTATCCATTGGATCAAACCTAAAGATAACTTGATTAAAGTGAATACTGATGGTTTTGTAGCTTCCAATAAATATGGCTATGGTGGTATCCTTAGGGATTCTAAAGGTACTATCATTTGTGCTTTTTGTTATCATCTCAAAGCCTATTCTGTTATTTTTGTTGAGCTTATGATTGTTAATAAAGCTATTGAAACTTGTTTGACTAGAGGTTTTCTCAACATCTGGTTTGAAGTTGATGCTCTCTTACTTCTTTACATGCTTAATTCCAATAGAAATGGGAATGCTAAATTATTTTATCTCCTTAATCATACAAAAAATATTCTTTTTTAAATTTGTTTTAAAATTTACCACATCCATCGTGAAGGTAATGCTTGTGTTGATTTCTTGGCTAATTTAGGTGCCAACCTAACTGAGTTAACTTTACTTGATAACCAAACATTGCCTAGACTATTAAGAGGCTTGGTTAATCTAAATAATACTAGATTACCTTATCTTAGATTATAATTTTTAGCTTGGTTTTTTTGTGTTGGTTTTTGATGAGCCTTTGCTTTTGTTTGCCCTTTGTTAAACCCTCTTTGGGTTGTGGTTATCAACTTATTTTTCTCTTATTAGCCTAAGATGGGTTATGTTTTTGATCTATTAGTTTTGGATTAGCCTAGTTTTTGCTACCTGGTGGTTATTGTAAGTGCAACCGAGGTTGTTTTGATTTTTTTAGCTTGGTGGCATCTATCTGTCTGGCTGGGTGGTTAACACAAATTTCCTTTGTGTATTTTTTATATCCTCCTTTTGGGTTGTGACTATGACTGGTATAGGTTTTTCTTTCTATATGGTTTTTACCTCTTTTCTAGGCTACTGTGGTGGTTAATAGGGTGGCTTTGTTGGCTGGTTGGGTTGGCTGGTAGTTTTGGCTAGTTGGGCTATTTGGATGGCTCATTGTTTTGGCTATTTTCTTAATTTTTTGTTGGTGACTGATCAGCGGGGTTGTTGATGGTTTATCTCTGGCTTGATTTTGGCATCATGGAGGTTATTGGTTGGCTGTTATTTTCTCTATTTTATTTACTGGGGCTTGGTGGTCATTTTTGTTGATTTTTTTTGTTTTTTTGTTATGGTTTTAACCTCCTCCTATATTGGCCTTCCTCTTTCGGTTGTAATGGCTTTGGGTTTGGGTATTATCTTGGATTGGCTAGTTGAAGATTGTTTTGTGGCTATTAGTTGGCCTAGGGTGCCTTTATCACTGCTCATTGGTTGGCTTATACTCTATCTTACTAAGCTTTGTACCTTTTCGTCTTTGGCTGGCTTTTCTACTTGGAATGGGTTTTCTTTTTCCTTGGTTGGGTTTGACAACTGCTATCTACTACTACCCTTTCCCTAGCTGTCTTACATGATTTTGGTTTGATGACTATTGTTGGTCTTTACACTAACTTGGGTTTTCTTCTGCTATGGTGGTTGGTTAGACTAAATGTTACTATTGTATTTGGTATTGAGGGGTGGCTATTTTGGTGAATTTTTCCTGCTGCTTTGGTGAATGTTATGGGAACCTGCTAGTGTTATTTCAATGACCTATATTTTTGGTTTCCTCCTGGTTTTTTTTTCTCTCTTCACATGCCTAACCCCTTTTTTTCTATTTGAGTGATAGCCTTGTCGCCCACCCCTTTCTAGTTAGGGTGGTGTTTTACTAGCTCATTTTTCTCCTTTATTGGTGGAGGATATGAGCACTTGTATTTTCTATTTTGCTCTTATTTATCTCTAGTTTGTGCTTACCGCCATGATGCTTGCTCTTTTTGATTTTGTTATTCCTTTTTTGTTGGTGGCTTTGGTGGTGCTCCTACTGTACTACCACTATCCCTGATGGTTGGTTGATTATCTTCCTTATTAGGCTTGGTTGTTCTGGTGGCTTGGTGGTTGGTTGTTATGTTTGTTGTTTGGAGGATTTTGCAGCCATGTTTGATAAAGGACTTTGGATGATGGGCTACATGATGTATGCTAGCTTTGATGGCCTTGATGTTTTCCACTCTTTCATCTTTTGGGTGGTAGTGTTATATGTAATTGTAACCCTTCTCCTAAAGTTTGGCTACATACATATAGTATTGCTCTTTGAGATGATTAGAACTGAGGCTGAGCCTTTTCTTTACTTTACTCCTTCTATTGCTCTTACTTTTTATGCTGGCTTAATTATACTCATCCTTTCAAAGGTATGTTATAGATTTCTTTTATAAGAAGAGAGAGTCTTGCAGGTGGATCTTGCAGGTATCAGAAGGACCAATTGAAGTTTGCTAGTGCTCACATTAATTTTCTGTTGTTGATTTTTTGGTTTTTCTTTTGCTTTCTTTCCATCATTATTGCAATAGTTAGGGGGTTTATCTCTTTAGGATTTATTGTAGCACTTTGAGCATTAGCTTAGATATTTACCCCCTCTAAGGACATTGTACTTTTTCTTTGTGGCAATAAAAATTTACCTGATTTCTTTAAAAAAAAGCCATAAACTAACCCTAAACCATAAACCCTAAAAACATAAAAACCTAGACCTAAACTAAACAAAATCAAAAAATAAAATAAAATAAAAACATAAACTAATACATAAACCTAAATCTAAACCTAAAAAGAAAATAAAAAAAATAAAAACTAAACAAAAATAAAATAAAGAAAAACCTAAACTAAACTAAGAAAATAAAAAACCAAAATAAAATAAAACTAAACCTAAAATTAAAATAAAATAAAATAAAAACTATATAAAAAGCATAATAAAAATAAATTAATAAACCAAAATAATAATAATAAATAAAATAAACTATAATAAAGAAAAAAAATAAACAAAATAAACCTAAACGTAATAATTTACTTAATTTTTAAAAAATAAAAAATTAAAAAAAGAAAAAAAATTAAATAAAAAACCCTAAACTTACAACCCTATATCCTAAATCCTAAACCCTAAACTCCTAAACCCTAAACCCTAAACCCTAAACCCTAAACCCTAAACCCAAAATCCTAACCCCTAAGCCCTAAACCCTATACCCCAAACCCTATACCCTAAACCATAAACCCTAAATACTAAACCATAAACCATAAAAACCTAAAAAATAAAACCTTAAAACCAGCAATACGTACCTCTAAATAAAATAAGTACTAAAACTTAAAGCAAAATAAAATAAAAAAATAAAATAAAATAAAAACATAAACTAAAACCTAAACTTAAATGTAAATTTAAACCTAAACCAAAAAAGAAAATAAAATAAAATATAAAAACTAAATTAAAATAAATTAAATTAAAACCTAAACTAAACTAAAAATTAAAAAACCTAAATAAAGTAAAAACTAAACCTAAAATAAAAATAAAATAAACTTAAAATAAAATAAAATTAAAACTAAGTAAAACCTAAACCTAAAATTAAACCAAAATAAAATTTAAAAAAATAATTGAAACCCCAATCTAATTAAAAAAACTTAAACCTAAATCTAAACTAAAATAAACTAAACTAAAATAAATAAAACCTAAACCTAAAATAACTTAAGCCTAAACTTAAACATGAACTAAATAAAATAAAATAAGCTAAAAATAAACCTAAACATCAAAAATAAACCTAAAATAAAAACCTAAAACCTAAACCTACAAACATAAAATAAAAACCTAAACCAAACCTAAAATAAAAAAAATAAAGCCTAAACCTAAAAAAAATAAAATAAAATAAAGTAAACTAAAAGTAAACTTAAAGCTAAATTTAATCCTAAAAATAAACTAAATAAAAAATCTAAACTAAAGTAAATAAACCTAAAATAAATAAAATAAACTAATAAAAAATAAAATAAACCAAATAAAATTTAAAAATAAAATGAACTAAAATAAAAAAAAAACTAAATAAACTTAAACCAACAAGTTTACTTAATTTAAAAAAATTAAAAAAAACCCTAACCCTGAACCGTGAACCCTAAAACTAACCCTAAACCATAAACACTAAATCCTAAACCTACAATCCTAAGCCCTATCACCTAAAAAACCCTAAACCTTTAATGCTAAACCTTAAACCTAAACCCTAAAAGTATAAACCCTAAAACCCACTGTAACCCTAAACCCTAAACCTTAAATTCTAAACCCCAAACCCTTAACCTAAACTTAAATTAACTAAATAAATTTAAAAAAAAAACCTAAACCCTAAAACTTAATAAACTTAAACCTAAACCCTAAGAATGGGCATAGCCATGAAAGCATGAACATCCAACCAGTTGCCTAGATCACAGAGGGAGGCTAAGGCGAGGTGGCGCTATCATAGTGGTGGTGGGGGATCTAATGGTGTTGAGGGATATGAAGGTGGTGGTCGGTGCACTGGTGGTTATGGAGGTGGGAGGTGCGATGGAGGGTACATCCGTGGTGGTGGAGGAGGGTGAGATGGTGGATCTCTCTCTACTCGAGAGGCCACCGTGGTTTCGATGGGAACTAGAGAAACTAAAGAATGGCCGATCCGATCTGTTGCATATGGAATTGTGTCTTTACAGTAGAGATAGTTCTAAGTATCTATGGTCTTTTATTTTCTCTATGCGTGCTCATTTTTTATCTATGTCATTACTTGTGTCTTAGAAAACTTGTTGTGTTACTCAGTTGATGAAATTGAAAAGAAGAAATGTTGAATATGAATTTGTTCTCTATTAAAAAAAACCAAAAACCTAAACCTTAAACTAGAACCTGAACCTAAACCTAAACCTAAAACCTATACCCTAAACACTAAACCCTTAAAAAAAACCCTAACCCTAAATCCTAAACCCTAAACCCTAAACCCTTAAATCCTAAAACCTACAATCTTAAAACCCAAACCCTAAACTCTAAACCCTAAACCCTAAACCCTAAACTCTAAAAACCTAAAACCTAAACCTAAAATAAGTAAAATAAAAAAAATTAAATTAAATTAATACCTAAACTAAAACATAAATATAAACCCAAACCTAAACCTAAACTAAATAAAAAACTAAAAATAATCCCAAAATAAAAACCTAAAACCAAAACTTAAAAAAAAGAAGATAAAAACCTAAACCTAAACATAAAAATAAAATAAACCAAATGTAAACCTAAAAAATAAAATAAAAATAAAACTAAACTAAAACCTAAACCTAAACCAAAAAATAAACTAAATAATAAGCCTAAACTAAAATAAGTAAATGCAAATTAAATAAACTAAACTAGATAAAAATAAAAATAAACCTAAATAAAAATAAAAAATAATTTAAATAAACCTAAACCTAAAATTTTACTTAATTTTAAAAAAATAAAATATTTAAAAATATTAAAAAATTTAAAAAAAACCCTAACCCTTAAACGTTAAAACTAACCCTAAACCCTAAACCATAAACCCTAAAAAACCCTAAACCCTAAATACTAAACCCTAAACCAAAATCTTGAAATTATAAACCCTAAAACACTAAACCCTAAACCCTAAACCTTAAACCCTAAACCCTAAATGCTAAACCCTAAACTCCAAATGCTAGAACCTAATAAACCTAAACCTAAACCTAAACCCTAAGAATGTGCAACCTTGATGTGGAACATCATCAACTAAGCTGCTAGACTGGTGGAGGCGAAGGCAGAGGTAGCAGTTATCGTAGTGGTGGTTGGGGATCTAGATGCACTGGTGGATATAAAGGAGGTTGTTGGAGTAGTGGTGGTTATCGAGGTGGGAGGAGCAACGAAAGTTACAATGGTGGTGGCGGAGGGAGAGATCGAGGATATGATGGTGGATCCCACAACTTGAGAGGCCGGGGTGGTTATGATGGGAACTATAGAATCAAGAACTAGTCCGACTGCATATGAACTATGTCTTTACAGTAGAGATGGTTTCATATATCTAGGGTATTTGATTTGCTCTATGCATGTTAATTTTTTATCTATGTCATCATTTGTGTCTTAGAAAACTTGGTGTGTTACATGGTTGATAAAATCAAAAAGAAGAAATGTTGAATCTAAATTTGTTCTCTATTAAAAAAATATCCAAAAACCCTAAACCTGAAACTAAAACTTGAACCCTAAACCTAAAACCTAAACCCTAAATCCTAAACCCTAAACCCTAAAAATAAAAAATAAAAAAATAAAAAATAAAAAAACCTAACCCTAAACCCTAAAACCTAGGACCATAAACCCCTAAACCCTAAAAATGTGAACCTGAACTAAATAAAAGCTAAAAGTAAAATAAATAAAAAACATAAACCTAAATAAAATAAAATAATAAAATAAAATAAAACCTAAACTAAAACTTAAACCTAAAAAATATATTAAAATAAGAAATAAAACTAAACTAAAATAGAATAAATTAAAACCTAAATTAAACTAAAAAATAAACTAAAAAATAGAAAACCTAAATAAAATAAAGCTAAATGAAAAAAATAAACTAAAATAAAATAAAATAAAAAACTAATTAAAATCTAAACCTAAAAAATAAAGCTAAAATAAATAATAAATAAAACCTAAACCTTAAACAAAAAATAAACCTAAACTAAAATATACTAAACTAAAATATATAAACCTAAACCTAAACCTAAAATAAACTAAAGCTAAACCCTAAACTAAATAAAATAAAATTAACTAAAATAAACCTAAACCTAAACTAAAAAAGTAAAACCTAAAATAAACATAAAATAAAAACCTAAAATCTAAACCTAAAAAAACAAAATTAAAACCTAAACCTAAACCTAAAAATAAAAAAAAATAAAACCTAAACCAAAAATAAAAAATAAAAATAAAACTAAACTAAAAAAATGAACATAAACCTAAACCTAAACCTAAATTATAAACTAAAATAAAATACCTAAACTAAAATAAAAAAACCTAAAGGAAATAAAAGAAACTAAATAAAACTAAATAAAATAAAATATAAAATAAAAATAAATAAAAAAATAAAACAAATAAATTTTAAAACCTAAATATACTGGTTTATAATTTAAAAAAATAAACCTAAACTAAAACCTGAACCCTAAACCTAAACCTTAAACCTTAAAAATAAAAATAAATAAATAAAACCCCTAACACTAAACCTTAACCCTAAACCCTTAACCTTCAATCCCTAAACCCCAAACCTAAAACCCTAAACCCTAAACCCTAAACCCTAAACCCTAAAAACTAAAATTAATTAAAAAATAAAAAAATAAAAAAAATCCAAACCCTATACCCTAAACCCTAAAACTAACCCTAAACCCTAAACCTTAAACCTACAACTAACCTACAACAAACCTAAACCTAAACTAAGCCTAAAAACCCTAAACCCTAAACCCTAAACCCTAAAAGCATAAACCCTAAAACTCTAAACCCTAAACCCTAAAATCTAAAGTAAATTAAATAAACCTAAACCAACTAGTTTACTTAATTTATTAAAAAAACCATAAACCATAATTCCTAAACCTTAAACCCTAAAACTAACCCTAAACCCTAAACCTTAAACCCTAGACCTATAATACTAAACTTACAACCCTAAACCCTGAAACCATAAACCCTAAACCCTATCCCTAAACATTAAACCCTAAAAACTCTAAACCCTAAAAACTTAAATCATAAACCATAAACCCTAAACCTAAACCTATAAACTAAATAAATTAAAAAATAAATTTAAACCCTAAAACCTAATAAACCTAAACCTAAACACTAGAATGGACAACCTAGATGACAAGAACATCATCAACTAGCTCGGCCAGATCCGATGTGGAGGCAAGTTGGAGGCTGAATTATCGTAGTGGTGGGGATTTAGAGGTGTTGGTGGACATGGAGGTGGTGGTTGGAGCTGGTGGTAATGGAGGGAAGAGTGATGGAGGTTACTGGTGGCGGATGGAGAGATCGGGATATGATGGTGGATCCAACTACCGAGGCTTGGGTGGTTGATGGGAACTAGAGAAATTGAAGAATGGCGATCCGATCATGGAATTGTGTTTATAGAGATGATTTTAGTTATCTAAGTTTTTTGATTTTCTCTATGCGTGCTCATTCTTGATTTATGTTTTCGCTTGTGTATTACAAAACTTGGTGTGTTACTTGGTTGATGAAATTGAAAAGAAGAAAAATTGCATTTGAATTTATTCTCTGTTAAAAAAACCAAAAATCCTAAAACTTAAACTTAAACCTAAACATTAAACCCTAAACCCTAAAACTAACCCTAAAATCTAAACCCTAAACCTATAGCACTAAACCTACAACCCTAAACCCTAAACCAAAAAAACCTAAACCATAAATCCTACTCCCTAAACCTTAAACCCTAAACCCAAAACCCTAACCCCAAACCCTAAACCCTAAACCCTAAAAGCATAAACCCTAAAACCTAAACCCTAAACCCTAAACCCTAAACCCTAAACCCTAAACCCTTACCTAAGGTATACTAAAAAATAAACTTATAACATAAAACCTAATAAACCTAAACTAAACCTAAAATTCTAGTAAGCATGAGACATCGACTCACTTGACTACGCCTTAACTTTCTTTCATTCTTACCATAAAGATTCACTCTTTCTTTCATAGTCTAAAACTTTCAAGTGCTTCTACGATTGGTTTAATTGATCCCCACCACATTTTGATTTAGTTAACGAATGATTTGGATTACTCACATGTTTTTGCTCGTCATTCTTATTTGGTTTTCAATTGTCAAATGAGGTTGCTGAAATGGACTCCACTATTTGATATTAGAGAAGAATCCCCATTCATTATGGTTTAGATTTCTCTCCCCAATATGCAAATTTATTTCGTTAATCATTAGTTCCTTTTCTGCTGTGGATGCTTTATTTGGTTGGTCTTGCAAATTAATCAAACAACAAAATCATGACCTTATTTGAATCCTCGCCGAAAATGGACATTACCAAGAAACACCCCAAAGAAATCTTGGGGATCTAAAAATTATGGTTATATGCAAAAAGTTGATTTTGAAAATTTCCCTATCTTTTGTTCTCACTGTAATGGGCATGATAATTATGAATGTTGCATTCTACATGCTCACCTAAAAAAGAAAATTCCTGTTAAGGAAACTATTGTTCCAAACCCTAGGCGGACCACTGTTAAATATCAAAAAGTTAATTCAGAAAAAAAGGATTCATTGAATGTTCCTAATAAGGTTGTTTTACCTCTTATTTCTTCTATGGAATGGAAGGTTACCAATGTGGAAAATAATAATTTCTCTGAACTTTTGGATGATGATTTTTTTCCTATGAGTCGATCCCCACATCCTTACAAGTTTTGATTGATAAAAATGAATCTTTAATTGAAAATATTAATAAGGATATCAATGTTATGCATCATTTGAATTCAATGGAGAATATGGATTTAGTTTCTCATGATATTCAGTTTTAAAAACCCGACTTTAGTTTAGTTTAGAATGATTTAAATTCTCAAAAATATTTTTTATTGTCTACTAATCTCGGTATTGAAGAAGAAGGGCTGGATGTTCACACTTGCCTTCTTAATAAATCTATTTTGGCTCCTTCGCTTGCTATACCTAATGCTCATTTGCCTTTAATAAATTATAATGGCTTGGAAGAAGGAGAACTCACTTCTATATAGGAGACTTCCCCTAACTCTATGACTAATGTTGCTAAATCCTTCTCGGATGATGATTCTATGGGAAAAGGAAATGGTTTCCAAATGTATCATGCTAAAAAAAAATGTTCAAAACTTCCCTCCCAAATTGTCCAAAAACACTATATCTACTTTGACCTCCCTCTCCACTCTTAATTAACCTTTCTTAACCCTTTATTTATTTCCTTATGTTTAATTTTCTTATTTGGAATGTTAGAAGGATTGGTACCCTCTCTATTTGTAACCTTATTAGAAACCTTTGTTGTATTAATAATATTTCTTTACTTATTATTTTGGAGCATTTTATTCATGCAAACAAAATTAACCATGTTGCTAGAATGATCGATTTCAATAAATTTTTTCTAATGTTAGTAATAAAATTTTTTTGGAATAATTTTGTGGAGGTTTCTATTCTTGATGATATTCAACAAGTTGTCAATGCTCAAATATCTTATGGTGACTATTTTCTTTGGGCTCTTTTGTTATGCATCTTGTAATAGATCTAGTAGAAATCTTCTTCGGAAAAATTTGATGAATTTTGCTACCTCTATTAATAAATTATGGTTTGTTGATGGGGATTTCAATACAATTTTATTCTCTTCTAAACGAAGTGGTGGTTTCTCTCCTAATATTCATTCCATGAAAGAATTTTCCAATATGATCCTTGATTGCAATTTGATTGATATTTTCTTTAAGGGTTCAAATTTTACTTGGCAAAACTCTAGACTTTGGCAAAGGTTGGAACATATTGTTTTTAATACTCACTAGATTACTCAATGGCCTATTACTTTTGTCAGTCATTTAAGCAGAACCTTATTGGATCATGCTCCTCTTTTGGTTTCTATTAAAGATAACTCTAAAAGATTAAAAAATTTCTCTCATTTTAGATTTCAAAACTTGGAGACATATTGATTTCTTCAATGTTGTGGCTAACAATTGGAAAGCTCCCTTACATCCTGGCAATTTGATTATGGGGATGATTTGTATTAGCTTAAAAGACTTAAACAAAATCTGGGTTGGTGGAACAAGCATTATTTTAAAAACCTTTTTACTTATATCAAAGAAATGGAAAATTTGGTTTGTCATCTTGAAGACTCTATTATGTTTGATCTGACTAAGATTAAGGACTTGACAAAGGAAAAAGGTAAACTTGTTAATTTTCAAAATATGAAAGAGACTTATTGGCACCAAAAACCTACTAGCAAACATATTGTGGATGGTGACAAAAATACTAGATATTTCATACTTTAGAAAAAAAAGAGAGCTTTAAATAATATTCAACCTTAATGATGACAATGGAAAATGGATTATGGAGAATAATGTTATTAAGGATTCAACCATTAATTACTTTAGAAATATGTAATAAGAGTTGCTCTTATGAAGTTATTTCTAAATCACACTTGATTCCTTCTATTATAACCTATAATGATAATGATTTGCTTATTGTACCTAATGAAGAGGAAAATTTTAAAGTTCTTAATAGCATGCACATAGATTCTATTCTAGTCGAGGGTTTCACTACCCAATTTTTTCAAAAATGCTAGTCTATTATTAAAATGATTTGGTTGAGGCTATTGTTTTTTTTTAATGGAAATCCTTTTCTAGATATTTTCTAGCACTTTTATTATTCTCATACCTAAGAAAGATAATTTGGACTATCGGAGTGATTTTAGACCTATTAGTCTTTGCACCTTCTTCAATAAGTTGATTTCCAAAATTCTAACCAACAGGCTCAATCCTTTACTTCATAGGATTATCTCTCTAAACCAAATTATTTTTGTTAGAGGTAGATCTATTTCTGATAATATTTTGCTTGCTCACCAATTAATTTATGATCTAGATGCTAAGACTAGAGGTGGCAAATTCTGTTCAAATTAGATATTACCAAAGCTTTTGACAATATCTCTTGGGATTTCCTTATCCATATTCTAAATTTTTTGAGTATTCTGATAAATTTATCTTTCTTATTAAAAATTGTATTAATAATGCCTGGTTTTCTATTTGCTTAATGGGGATGCCTTGGCCTTCTTTCCATCTTTCCATGGCCAAAGGCAAAGGGATCCTCATATCTCCTACGTTATTTATTATTATTGTTGAGTACTTATCTAGGAGCATCAATGATTTATTCTAAAGTAATCCTAATATGTATTACAAAACTTTTGGAGGTCTTCTAGTTTCTCATTTAAGCATTGTAGAAGATTTCATTATTTTCTGCAATGCTTCTATTCATCATATAAAGAATCTCAAGATTTTTTTAAAATAAATTTGGTAGAGAAAGTGGTCTATCTATCAATGATAACAAAAGTTGTTTTTATTACTTCTTCAAGCATCTCCAATAATAAAACTAATCAAATCCTACATATCACTAACTTTAAACATCAACACTTTCCTCTTTAGTACTTGGGTGCCCTTCTTTTTAAAGGTCTGAAACAATCCCATCTTTTTGATGAGTTAATTCAAAAAATTTTAAATAAAATTTTTGTTTGGGAATTTCATTTACTTTCCTTTAGTGGTTGGCTCACTATCCTTAAAAGCACTCTCAAGTCAATGCCTCTTTATTTGATTCAAACTATTATCTCCACTAATGCTACTCTTATCGAATTGATCGCTTGTTAATAATTTTTTGGGATCCAATAATTCTACTAAAATAATGCATTGGACTTCTTAGAATAAATGTTGTGGTCCCTTGGGTGAAGGTGGTCTCAAACCGATTTGGTGAAGCTATTACTACCTTCTCTCATAAGCTCTTGTGGAATTATAGAAAGAATGATAGCCTTTGCACTAATTTTATGATGAAAAAAATTGCCAAGGTAAACACCCTCTTATTTGTGCTTATAAAGTTGGTGACTCTCTGGTTTGGAAATGGCTTTGCTCCATTAAATGGGTTGTTGAACCCTTAATATCTTGGGTTATTCATTCAGGTTCTTTCTTCTTTTGAAAAGACAATTGGATTAGCAATGGCTCTATTGCTCCCTTTTATCTACCCACTCTACTGTAGCTATCAAAGTTAACTCTTTCTAGCATATCCCTATTTTCTCTAACTAACCTGACCAAATTCTCTTTAAGCTTTCTTATAATGGTGATTTTGTTCTTAAAGAGGTTTGAAATTTTATTAAAGATAAGCAAAACTCCTTTAATGCTTTCATTAAACTTTGGAACAATATCATTCCCATTTCTTATTCAATTTTAGCTTGGATGATTTTGAATAACTTTATTCCTGTGGACTCTTTCCTTTGGAATAAAGGGTTTTATTTTCCTTCAAATTGCTACTGTTACTTTCATATTGAAAATTTTAATCATGATTTTATCAATGGTGCTATTTCTTCTAAATTATGGTTATGGTATGATGATTTATTTAATACCAACTTCTTTCATGGCTCTCTTTCCATATATCAACTTCTTCAAGTCTGTTTCCAAAAAATTGTGAAAGGTCGTATCAAAGTTCAAGTTGTTATTACCCTTATATGGTTCATCTAAATGAATAGAAATGATGCTAAATATCATGGTATTCCTTTGAGCCATAAAAGGATCCTGGCAAGAACCAAAGTAAAAAATCCATGCTCTATTTTATGCCAATCTTGTTAGTTACATTCATTTTAGAGGCTATAAATTTGTGGCTAAAAATTGGGCATCATTCTGCCTGATGTTTAATGTTATAAGAGAGCTATGATTAACCAGTGGATCAAACCCAAATGAAATATGATTAAAGTGAATACTGATGGTTCTATTGCTTCCAATAAATATGGCTGTGGTGGTATTCTTAGAGATTCTAAAGGTACTATCATTTGTGCTTTTCCTATCCTCTCAAAGCCTATTCTCTATCTATGAATGACTGTCAATAAAGCTATTGAAAATTTCTTGAATAAAGGTTTCCTTAACATCTGGATTGAAGTTGATGCGTTCTTGCTTCTTGACATGCTAAACTCTAATATAACATAAAATGCTAATTTATTTTATCTTCTTATTCATATTGAAAATCTTCTTTCTCAAGTTTGTTATAAAATTTTTGATATTGTTCTTGAAGGTAATGGTTGTGCAGATTTCTTGGCTACTTTTGGTGCCAACTTAACTGATTTCACTTTATTTGACAATAAAAATTTGCCTAAAGTTTTAAGGGGTTTGGTCAATCTGGATAACACTGTATTACCTTATCTCATATTATAATTTTCTTGGCTTGGTTTTTTTGAGTTGGTTTTTGATGAGTCATTTCTTTTGGTTCCCCTTTGTTAAACCCTCTTTGGGTTGTGGATATTTGCTTATTTTCACTCTTGGGCCTATGTAGGGTTTTATTTTTGAGCTCTTGCTTTTGGGTTGGCCTAGTGGTTGCTACCTAGTGGTTCCTATTTTTTTTGCCTAGGTTGTTTCATTTTTTTGGTCTAGTGGATGTTATTTGCCTGACTGGGTGATTATTATTGCTTGGTTATTTTTGGTGACCTTCATTTGGGTGGTGGCTTTTCCTACTATTTTTTGTATGGGGTTTGCCATATCTCTGGGTTGGTTGCTTCTTTAATTGAGTTATATTTTCTGCTATAATGGTGGTTGGCTAGGTGGCCTAGTTGGCTGGTAGGGTTTGTTGGCTAGCTAGCTGGGTTATCTAGTTTATTCTCTTCTATTTATGGCAGATCGGAGGGGCTACTAGTGGGTTAATTTTAAAATGGATTTGGTAAGGTGGAGGTTATTTGTTGACTATTATTTCTTCTTTTTTTGTGGATTGGGTTTTTGTGGTCGATTTTGCTGGTCTTGGTTTGTTTCTTTTGGTTGTTGTTTCAACCTCTTCCGATAATGGTCTTCCTCTCTTGGCTGTAGCTGCTTTTATTTTGTTGTCATTTTTGATTGGCTGGTTAAAGGCTATTTAGTGCTATTATTTTGGTTTGAGATCTAGTGACTTGGTTTGGTGTATTGGTGCCTAACTTGGTTGTGGTTATGATGCTTGCACTCATTGATATTTCTCCTACTTTTGTTGTTGGCTTTGGTGTTGTTCCTATTATATTTCTACGCTCTTGATGGATGGATTTTAGTCTGTACTTGTCTTTTCTTTTTTTTTTGGCTAGCTATTCACCTCACCGATCGTTTTTTTGCTTTGGTTGGGTTTGGTGGATGATGTTGTTTGCTTCAACCCTTTCCGTGGTTGTCTTGGGTGGTTTTGGCATGATGGATGTTGTTGGTCTTTTCATAGATTTGGATTTTCTCGAGGTTGGTCGGGAGGCTATGTTGACTGGGTTGGTGGCTATTTTGGTTGGGTTGGTTGGATGGGTGGCTATTTTGGCCTTCCTTTCTTACCTTTAGTGACATGTTGGTTGGCCTACTCCTGCTATGGTTCTCCTCTCTTGGTTGCTACTGCTTCCCTTTTTTGGTTTGGGTGATCGCCTTGCTACTTTTCTTGTTTGCTTGTGGAGGACATAAGTTCTTATGTATTTTTCTTTTTGGTCTTTATTTTTGTTTGTTTGTGTTGTTAAGGTCATGATGCTTGCTCCCATTGATGTTGTTGTTCCTCTTTGGTGGTGGCTTTGGTGGTGTTCCCACTGCATCATCGTCCTTGATGGTTGGTTGATTTTCTATATTGGGCTTATTTTATTTTTTGGTGGCTTTATGGTTGGCTATTATGTCTACCGCTTGGAGGAGTTTGTAGCCACGGATGATGGACTTGGGATGATGGGCTACAAGAGGTATCGGCAATGATGGCCTAGATGTTTCCCTCTATCTTCTTTTGGTAGCACTATATGTAATTGTAACCCTTCTTAAGTTTGGATGCTTACATATAGTGTTGCTCCTTGAGATGATTCTAACTGAGTCTGAGCCTTTTCTTTACTTTGCTTCTTTTCTTTGCTCATACTCTTTATGCTTGCTTAATTGTAATCAACCTTTCATTAGTATGTTGTAGATTTTTTTATAGGTTGGGAGAATCTTGTAGGTGGATCTAGCGGTATCAAAAGGACTCATGAATGTCATGTGCACACACATGGATCTATGGTTGTTGCTGATTTGGTTTTGCTTTTTCTTTCGTTGTTGTTTTTTTTCTTATATTATTATAATTGTTAGGGGGTTTATCTCTTTAGGACTTATTGTAGCTCTTCGAGTATTAGTTTAGAGATTTAACCCCGTTAAAGACTTTGTAATTTTCTTTGTGGCAATAAAATTCCCTTAATTTTCTTAAAAAAAGAACCTAAACCCTAAGAATGGGCAGAACCTCGACTCCAGGTACATCACCGTCAACTAGGCTCAATCTAGATATAACGATGGGGGGTGAAGGAAAAGCGAGATTGTGGGTGGGGTATCTGAGGTGCCGGTGAATATGGAGGTGGCGAGTGGTGGTTATGGAGAGAGAGGATGGTGGTTACGGTGGTGGTGGATGGAGAGATCAGAGATATGATGGCGATACCACTACTCGAGAGGGGGGTGGTTCTGATGGAAATTGGAGAAACTTAAAATGACCGATCCGATCTACTACTTATATAACTGTCTTTACAGAAGAGACGGTTCTAGTTATCTATGGTTTTTGATTTGATTTATGCATGCTCATTTTTTATTTATGTCGTCTCTTATGTCTTAGAAAATTTGGTGTGTTACTTGGTTAATGAAATTGAAAAGAAGAAATGTTGAATTTGAACTTGTTCTCTATTAAAAAAATAAAACCCTAAACCCTAAAAAAAAGTCCTAAACCCTCAACTAAACTAACTAAGCACTAAACTAAAAGCTAAAACCTAAACCTAAACTAAATAAAATAAAATAAAAACCTAAACTAAAACATAAACCTAAACCTAAAAAGAAAATAAATTAAAAAATAAAACTAAACTAAAATAAAATAAATAAAACATAAACTAAACTAAAAATAAAAACATAAATAAAATAAAACTAAACAAAAAAATAAAATAAAATAAAACTAAAATAAAATAAAATAAAAACTAAATAAAAACCTAAAATAAAAACTAAAATTAAATAAAAAATAAAACTAAACCCTAAACTAAAAAAGACTAAACCTAAAATAAAAATAAAATAAACCTAAACCTAAACTAAAATGAACAAAACTAAAATAAATAAAACCTAAACCTACACATTAAATAAACTAAACCTAAACATACACCTAAACCCTAAATAAAATAAAATAAACTAAAAATAAAAACCTAAACTAAAAGTAAAACTAAAAAAAATAAACCTAAAATAAAACCTAAAACCTAAACCCAAAAAAAATAAAATAAAACCTAAACCTAAACCTAAAAATAAAAAATTAAACCTAAACCTAAAAAAAAACTAAACTAAAAATACTAAAATACAAAAACCTAAACTAAAATAAGAAAACATAAAATAAATAAACTAAAATAAAAAATCTAAACTAAAATAATATATATATATATATAATATATATATATATATATATAAAAATAAACTAAAATAAATAAAAATAAAAAATAAAATAAACTAAAATATATAAAAATTAAACTAAATAGACCTAAACCTACCAGTTTACTTAATTTAAAAAAATTAAAAAATTTCAAAAAAAATTTTAAAAAAACCCTAACCCTAAACCATTAATCCTAAACCTTCAACATTAAACCTTAAAAACTAAACCATAAAACCCTAAACCCTAAAACCCAAAACCCTAAATCGTAAACCCTAAACCTTAAAACCTAAAACCTAAAACCTTAAACCCTAAACCCCAAACTGTAAAACCTAAATCCTAAACACTAAAAACCTGAAAACCTAAACCTAAACTAAATAAAACAAAAAAAATAAAATAAATAATAAAACCTAAGCCTTAAAAAAAAATAAAATAAAATAAAAGCCAAAACTAAAACCTAAACCTAAAGCTAAACCTAAACTAAAACCTAAACCTAAACCTAAAATTAAAATAAAATAAAAAAATAAAATAAAATAAAATTAATAAAAACCTAAACTAAAAAAAATAGATCTAAGAATAAAAAACCTAAATAAAATAAAACTAAATGTAAAATAAACATAAAATAAACCTAAAATAAAATAAAATAAAAACTAAATAAAACCTAAACCTTAAAAAATAAACCTAAAAATAAATAAAAAATAAAACCTAAACCCTAAATTAAAAAAAAAACTTGAACTTAAAATAAAAATAAAATAAACAAAATAAAATAAATCTAAACCTAATCTAAAATAAACTAACTAAAATAAATAAAATCTAAACCTAAACCTAAAATAAACTAAACCTAAACCCTAAACTAAGGAAACTAAAAAAAACTTAAAATAAACCTAAACCTAAACATAAAAAAGATAACCTACAAATAAACCAAAAATAAAAACCTAAACCTAAAAAATAAAATAAAAACCAAAACCTTAACCTTAAAATAAATAATAAAACCTAAACACAAAAAATAAAATAAAAATAAAATTAAAATAAAAAAATAAACATAAACCTAAACCTAAACCTAAAAAATAAACTAAAATAAAAAACCTAAACTAAAATAAATTAACCTAAAATAAATATATTAAATTATATAAAAATAAAAAAAGCCTAAATAAAAATAAAAAAGAAAATATACTAAAATAAATAAAAATTAAACTAAATAAACCTAAACCTACTAATTTACTTAATTTTAAAAAAACCAAAATCCTAAATCTTAAACCTTAAACCCTAAATCCTAAAGCCTAAAGCCTAAACCCTAAACCTAACCCTTAAACTCTGAACCCTAAACCTTAACCTAAACCTAAACCCTAAACCCTAAACCCTAACACTAACCCTAAACCCTAAACCCTAAGCCCTAAACCTTAAACCCTAAAACCCTAAACCCTAAACCCTAAACTAATCCTAAACCTTAAACACTAAACCCTAAACTAAACCAACCTAAACCTGAACCTTAAACCTAAACCCTCCCTAAAACTAAACCAGTTAAACACTAAACAAACTAAACTAACTCTAAACCCTAAACCTAAAAACCTTAAACCTAAAACCTTAAACCCTACTAAAACCCTAAACCCTAAAAAATAAATCCTAAAACCCTAAACCCTAAACCTTAAACTCTCAACCCTAAACCTAAACCCTAACCCTGAACCCCAAACCCTAAACCTAAACCTAAAGTAATTAAATAAATTAAAAAAAACCTATACCCTATAACCTAATAAACCTAAACCTTAAGAATGGGAAAAACCTTGACGGTAAAAAATCAATGTCAGCCAAGCTCAATCTAGATCTCATGGAGGAGAAGGTAGAGGCGGAAATTATCATAGTTGCGGTAGGAGATCTAGAGGTGCTGGTGGATATGGAGGTGGTGGTTATGGAGGTGGGAGGAGCGATGAAGGTTACTGCCATGGTGGTGGCCAAGGGAGAGATCTAAGATATGATGGTGGATCATGCTACATGATAGGCCGGAGTGGTTCTACTAGGAACTAGAGAAACTAAAGAATGATAGATCCAATTTATTGCTTATAGAACTAAAGATGATTCTAATTATCTAAGGTTTTTGATTTGCTCAATGCGAGCTCATCTTTTATCTATGTCGTCGCTTATGTCTTGGATAACTTGGTGTGTTCTTGGTTTATGAAATTGAAAAAAAAATGTTGAATCTGAATTTATTCTTTATTAAAAAAACTAAAAACCATAATCCTTAAATTAAAACCTAAACCCTAGACCAAAAACCTAAAACATAAACCCTAAACCACAAACCTTAAAAACCCTAAACCTTAAACCCTAAACCCTAAATCCTAAACACTAAACCCTAAACCATAAACCGTAAAACCTTAAACCCTAAATCCTAAACCCTGAACCCTAATCCCTAGACATTAAATCCTAAATCATAAAACCTTAAACCCTAAACCCTAAACCCTAAACCCTAAACCCTAAACCTACAACCCTAAACCATAAACCCTAAACCCTAAACCTTAAACCCTAAAAACCTAAAAGGCTAAACCTAAACAAAAATAAACCTAATAATAAAATAAATAAATAAAAACTTAAATAAAATAAAATAAAATAAAATAAAACCTAATCCTAAACTAAAAATAAAAAAAAATTTAAAATAGACTAAAATAAAATAAATAAAAACCTAAACTATACGAAAAAATAAAATAAACCTAAGAATAAAAAACCTAAATAAGATAAAAACTAAATGTGAAATAAAAATAAAAAACCTAAAATAAAATTAAAAAAACTAAATAAAATCCTAAACCTAAAAAATAAACCTAAAATAAATAAAAAATAAATCGTGAACCCTAAACTAAAAAATAAAACTAAACCTAAAATAAAAATAAAATATATAAATTAAAATAAACCTAAACCTAAACTAAAATAAACTAAACTAAAATAAAAATAACCTAAACTAAAGCTAAAATAAACTAAACCTAAATACCTAAACTAAATAAAATAAAATAAACTAAAATAAATCTTAACCTAAACTAAAATAAAACCTAAATAAATGTAAAATAAAACCTAAAACCTAAACCTAAAAAATAAAATAAAACCTAAACCTAAAAAAAATAAAAATAAAATCTAAACTTAAAAATAAATTGAAAATAAAACTAAACTAAAAAAAATAAGCATAAACGTAAGCCTAAACCTAAAATACCTAAACAAAAATAAATAAACCTAAAATAAATAAATTAAACTAAATAAAAATAAAAAATAAACTAAAATAAAAATGAAAAATAAAGTAAACTAAAATAAATAAAAAATAAACTAAATAAAACTAAACCCACAATTTTACTTAATTTAAAAAAATATATAAAGAAAATAAAAAAATAAAACCCTAACCCTAAACCCTAAACATTAAAACTAACCCTAAACCCTACACCCTAAAAATCCATAATCCCTAACCTAAACCTAAACCATGAAATCATAAACCCTAAAACCAACCCTAAACCCTAAACCCTAAAACTGAACACTAAACCCTAAACCCTAAACCCCAAACCCTAAACCTAAATCTAAAGTAAATAAATAATTAAAAAAATAAACCCCTAAATCTAATAAACCTAATCCTAAAGCTAAACCAAAACCCTAAGAATGGCAAAACCTTGATGATAGGAACATCACCATCAACTGCTCATAGATCTAGATGGAGGCTAAGGTGAAGGTATTATCACGGATGGTGGGTAATGGAGGTGTGGTGGATATGGAGGTTGTAATGAGCAAGTGGTGTTATGGAGGTGGGAGGAGCGACGAAGGTTACAGTCGTGGTGGTGGCGGAGGAAGAGGTCGAGGATATGATGGTGGATCCTGCTACTCAAGAGGCCTTGGTGGTTCTGATGGGAACTGAAGAAATTGAAGAATGGCTAATCCAATCTACCGCATATGGAACTATGTCTTTAGAGTAGAGATGGTTTTAGTTATCTAGGGTTTTTGATTTGCTATATGCGTGATCATTTTTTATCTACGTCGTTGTTTGTGTCTTAGGAAACTTGGTGTGTTACATGGTTGATGAAATCGAAAAGAAGAAATGTTGAATCTAAATTTGTTCTTTGTTAAAAAAATTCCAAAATCGTAAAAATCGAAAATAAAACTTGAACCCTAAACCTAAACCCTAAACCCTAAAGCCTAAACCCTAAACACTAAAAATAAAAAAATAAAAAAATAAAAAAAACTTAACCCAATACCTTAATCACTAATCCCTAAAACATACAACTTTAAACCCTAACCCAAAACCCTAAAAAACCTAAAACCTAAACCTAAACTAAATAAAACCTAAAAAATAAAATAAAAATATAAATAAATAAAATAAACTTAAATAAAATAAAATAATAAAATAAAATAAAACCAAAACTAAAACCTAAACCTAAAATAAATTAAAATAAGAAATAAAAACTAAAATAAAATAGAATAGATAAAAACCTAAAATATACAAAAAAAATAAAATAAACAAAAAAATAAAAAACCTAAATAAAAGAAAAACTAAGCAAAAAATAATAATAAATCCAAACTAAATTAAAGTAAAATAAAAACTAATTGAAAACCTAAACCTAAAAAATAAATCTTAAAATAAATAAAAAATAAAACCTAAACCTTAAACTAAAAAAAAAACCTAAACCTAAATTAAACTAAAATAAATAAAACCTAAGCCTAAACTAAACCTAAACCCTAAGCTAAATAAAATAAAATAAACTAAAAATAAACCTAAACCTAAACTAAAAAAAAACCTAAAAAATAAAATTAAAAAACCTAAAATAAAACCTAAAACAAATAAAACCTAAACCTAAACCTAAAAATAAAAAATTAAACCTAAACCTAAAAAAAATAAAATAAATAAAATTGAACTAAAAAATAAACATAAACCTAAACCTAAACCTAAAAAATAAAATAAAATAAAAAACCTAAACTAAAATAAATAAACCTAAAATGAAATAAAAGAAACTTAATAAAACTAAAAAAATAAAACTAAATGAAAATAAAATTTAAAATAAACTAAAATAAATAAAAAATAAACTAAATAAACTAAAAGAACCTAAACATACTAGTTTACTTAATTTAAAAATAAACCTAAACTAAAACCTAAACCCTGAACCTAAATCCTAAACCCTTAAAAATTTTAAAAAAACCCTAACACTAAACCTTAACCCTAAACCATAAAATAAACCCTAAACCCTAAACTAAAATTAAAACCCTAAACAATCCTAAAGCAAACACCAAACCAAAACCCAAATCCTAAACCTAAACCCTAAAATAAAAAAATAAAAAATAAAAATAAAATAATAAACCTAAACCTTAAAACTAACCCTAAACCCTAAACATTAAACCTACAACACTAACACTAATAATAACCCTAAAGTTAAAATCCCTTAACCCTAAACCCTAAACCCTAAACCTAAAAAAGTATAAACCCTAAAGTAAACCTTAAAACCTAAATCAAAAGTAAACTAAATAAACTTAAACTTAAATTTACTTAATTTAAAACATAAACCCTAAACCCTAAACCCTAAACCTACAACACTAAACTTACAAACCCTAAACCTAAACCCTAAAACCTAAACCTAAAACTAAACCCTAAACCTAAACCCTAACCCTAAACATAAACTAAAGCACAAACCTAATATCCAAAGACAAACCCTAAATCTAAACCCTAAACCTTAAAACCATAAACCTAAACCCTAAACCTTAATCCTAAACCTAAAGCAACTAGATAAATTAAAAAATTAACCTAAGCCCTAAAACCTAATAAACCTAAACCTAAACCTAAACCCTAAGAATGGGAAAACCGCAGGAATATCACCGTGAACTAGGCTCAGTCTAGATCCAGCGGTGGATGCGAAGGCATAGTCATCAATTATTGTAGTGGTGGTGGGGGATCTAGAGGTGCTAGTGTATATGGAGGTGGTAGTGGGAGCAGTGGTGGTAATGGAGGTGGGAGGAGTGATGGAGGTTACAGTTGTGGTGGTGGCGAAGGGAGAGATCATGGATATGATGGTGGATCCAACTACTTGAGAGGCCAGGGTGGTTTTGATGGGAATTAGAGAAACTAAAGAATGACCGACCGATATGTCGCCTGAATTATGTCGGTTCTAGTTATCTAAGGTTTTTGATTTGCTCTATGTGTGCTCATTCTTGATCTATGTTGTTGCTTGTGTCTTACAAAACATGGTGTGTTACTTGATTGATGAAATCAAAAAGAAGAAATGTTGAATCTGAATTTGTTCTCTATTAAAAAATACCAAAAATCCTAAACCCTAAACTTAAACTTAAACCCTAAACATAAAACCTAAACCCTAAATCCTAAACTAAACCCTAAAATTAACCTAAACTCTCAAACCTAAACTCTACTAAACACTAAACCCTAAACACTAAAGCCTAAACCTAAACCTAAAAGAAAAACCACAAACCCTAAACCTACTCCAAACCCTAAACCCCAAAACCCAAAACCTAACCCTAAACCCTAACACTAAAAGCATAAAAAACTAAACCTAATCCCCAAAGTAGTAAAAAAAAAATAAACTAAACCCTAAAACCTAATAAAACTAAACCTAAACCTAAATCCAATTAAGCATGAGACATCCACTCACGTTGACTACATTCCTGCCCTTTCATACACACCACCAAAATGCACTCGCCGCTCGAGTCGTCAACCTCATGCTCTGGTGATTCCCTTTTTCCCATCTCATTTTTGGCATTTTGTTCACTATTTGATAGTTGTTTGGTGTGATTCTCACTAGATTCTTTCTAGAATCGATGGCCACTGGCCACTTTCATATTTTACTTAGAGTGATTTCATGGCATGGCATCTTCCCCGATGATTCCATGAGTGGCCATGGATCCAATGGATCCTAGTAGGGCATCAACTACCTTGGCTTTGTCACTTTGAAATCATTCAAAGATGTCCTCACCGTTAGGATAGCTATTCGTGAGTCCCAAACTTATTTGACTTCTTGTGGTTGTGCTATGATCGATTATGGAAAAGCTTGCTAACCCATTTGAATTCACTTTAGTTGGAAAGTTTACTCTTTGTAGGCTAAATCTAGAAAACATTCGCTCTTTCTTTCATAGTATGAAACTTTCAAGTGCTTTTCTAATTGGTTTAATTAATCCCCACCACATTTTGATTCAGTTAACAAATGATTTGGATTACTTGCATATTGTTGCTCATCATTCTTATTTTGTTTTCAATTGCCAAATGAGGTTGCTGAAATGGACTCCACTATTTGATATTAGGGAAGAATCCCCAATAATTATGGTTTGGATTTCTCTCCCCAATATGCAAATTCATTTCATTAATCATCAGTTCCTTTTTACTGTAGGTGCTTTATTTGGTCGGCCATTGATGATCGAACAGATTATGAAATCTTGATGTTCTATTTCTAGAATCCTTGTTGAATTGGACATTACCTAGAAACACCTCAAAGAAATCTGATTGGGATTTGAAAATTATGGTTATATGCTGAAAGTTGACTTTGAAAATTTTCCTATCTTTTATTCTCATTGTAAAATCCACCGGCATGATAATTTTGAATGTTTCATTGTGCATGCTCACCTAAAAGAAAATTCACCTAAGAAACTATTGTTCCTAACCCTAGGCCGACCATTGTTAAATATCAAAAAGTTAATTCAGAAAAAAAGGATTCATTGAAAGTTCCTAATAAGGCTATTTTACCTCTTATTTCTTTTATGCAATTGAAGGTTTCTAATGTGGAAAATAATAATTTCTCTAAACTTTTGAATGATGATTTTTTTCCTCTTAGTCGATCCTCGCATCCTTACCAATTTTGATTGATGAAAATGAAGCTTTAATTGAAAATATTAATGATGATATCAATGTTATGCATCATTTGAATTCAATGGAGAATATGGCTTTGGTTTCTCATGATATTCAATTTTAAAAACTTGACTTTACTTTAGTTCAAGATGATTTAAATCCTCAAAAAGATTTAGTTTTGTCAAATAATCTGGGTATCAAAGAAGAAGGGCTAAAATGTTCACACTTGCCTTCTTAATAAATCTATTTACTCCCTCACTTTATACCCAATGCTCATTGCCTTTAATGAATTCTAATGGCTTGGAAGAAGGAGAACTCACTTCTATACTGAGACTTCCCTAAATATATGACTAATGTTGCTAAATCTTTCTCCGATGATGATTCTATGGGAAAAGGAAATGGTTTCCAAACTTAGCATGCTAAAAAGAAAACAAATGTTAAAAAATTCCCTCCCAAATTGTCCAAAAACACTAGATCTACCGCAACCTCCCTCTCCTCCCTAAATTAACCTTTTCTTAAACCCTTTTTTATTTCTTTATGTTTAATTTTCTTATTTAGAATGTTAGAGGGATCGATTCTCTTGTAACCATATTAGAAACTTTTTATTCATTATTGATAATATTTCTTTACTTATTATTTTGGAGCCTTTTATTCATGCAAACAAAATTAACCATGTTGATAGAATGATCGGTTTCAATAAATTTTTTATAATGTTAGTAATAAAACTTGGTGTTTTGGAATAATTTTGTGGAGGTTTCTATTCGATGATTTCCAACAAGTTGTCAATGCTCAAATATCTTATGGTGACTATTTTGCATTGGGCTCTTTTTCTATGCATCTTGTAATATATCGGCTAGAAATTTTCTTTAGGAAAATTTAAGGAATTTGGCTACCTCTGTTAATAAATGTTGGTTTGTTGGTAGGGATTTCAACACTATTTTATTCTCTTCTAAATGAAGCGTGGTTGCTCTCTTAATATTCATTCCATGGAAGAATTTTCCAATATGATCCCTCATTGTAATTTGATTGATATTGGCTTTAAGGGTTCAAATTTTACTTAGCAAAACTCTAGACTTTGGCAAAGGATGGACCAATTCTTTTAATACTCATTGAATTACTCAATGGATTATTTCTCGATCATTTAAGCGAACCTTATTGGATCATGCTCCTATTTTGGTTTCTATTAAAGATAACTCTAAAAGATTAAAAAATTTCTCTCATTTTAGATTTGAACATGTGGATTCAACATATTGATTTCCTTAATGCCATGGCTAACAATTGGAAAATTCCTTACATCTAACAATTGATTACGAGGATGATTGGTTTAAGCTTAAAAGACTTAAACAAAATCTGGGTTGGTGGAACAAGCATTATTTTAAAAACCATTTTGCTAATATCAAAAAATGGAAAAATTGGTTTGTGATCTTGAAGTCTCTATTAGGTCCGATCTTACTAAGATTAAGGGCTTGAATGGGGTGAAAGATAAACTTATTAATTTTCAAAATATGGAAGAGACTTATTGGCGGCAAAATGCTACTAGCAAACATATTATGGATGGTGACAGAAATACTAGATATTTCCAGGCTTTAGTTAATAAAAGAGAGCTTTAAATAATATTCAAAAAATTAATGATGATGATAATGGAGAAGGATTACAGAATAATGATATTAAGGATTTGACCATTAATTGCTTTAGAAACTTAATAAGAGTTGCTCTTATGAAGTTATCTCTAAATCACACTTGATTCATTCTATTATAACCAATAATGACAATGATTTGCTTACTATTGTACCTAATGAGAGGAAATTTTTAAAGTTTATAATAGCATGAACATAGATTTTGTTATTCTGGTGAGGGTTTCACTACCTAATTTTTTCAAAAATGTTGGTCTATTATTAAAAATGATTTGGTTGAGGCAATGGCTAATTTTTTAATGGTAATCCTTTTCCTAGATATTTTTCTAGCACTTTTTCTCATGCCTAAGAAAGATAATCAGACTATTGGAGTGATTTTAGACCTATTAGTCTTGTTACCTTCTTCAATAAGCTGATTTCAAATTTCTAACAAACAGACTCAGTCCTTTACTTCATAGGATTATCTCTCTAAAAAAATTGGTTTTGTTAGAGAGAGATCTATTTCTGATAATATTCTGCTTGATCACCATTTAATTCATGATTTAGATACTAAGACTAGAGGTGGCAACATTCTGTTCAAATTAGATATTACCAAATCTTTTGACAATATATCTTGGGATTTCCTTATCCATATTTTAATTTATTTGGGTTTACTAATAAATTTATCTTTCTTATTAAAATTGTATTAATAATGCTTTTCTATTTTGCAATGAGGGGATTCTTTCCTTCTTTTTAAGAATAGGGACAAGATTCATTATGAGGAGTAAGTTTATTCATACATTATTATAAAGTAATTTAGCATAGGTTACAATGTGATCTAAGTTTAATCAATTTGGTCATATAGATCTTCTATATCTTTTCATTTGTTAATTTTAGCATAGATGATTCATTATTTGAAATGTTATTAACAAGATTTTTCAAGATTTCAATTTTTTAAAAAATTGGTAGAGAACATAAGACTATTAATGTTATACAAATTAAGTAATTTTTACTTCTTAGATCAATAATAAAATTAAAATTAATCAAAATTAAATTACTAAAATTTAAACTCACTTCCTCTTTAGATTAGGTGTGCTCCTTTTTAAAGGTAATTCAAAAGTTTTGATGATAAAATGATCTTGGAAATTTAAATAAATTTCCTATTTGAATTCATTACTCCTTATTAAAGGCTTTTGTTGTTGTTGATTAAAAAATTGTATTCAATGCTCTATTTTTGCTTAATAAATATTTTCTTTCCTTCTTATGGTAAGAAACTTCTATTGTTATTTATTATTATTGTGGTACTTATCTGCATCAAAATCTTTCTTAAACAATCCTAGAATGTATTATAGAACTCTTGGTGGTCTTCTATTTCATTTAAGCTTTAGATGATTTCATTATTGTCTTCTCTCATATCAGTCTAGATGAAATAAATTTGGTAGAAATTATTATGATAACAAATGTTTTATATTTAAGCATCTAATAAAATTTATCAAATAAAAAACTTATAAACACCTTCTCTTTTACTTTGCTTCTTTTAAATAAATCTTTTTGATGACTTAATTAAAAAGTTTTAAATAAAATTTCTATTGTAATTTCATTTACTTTCCTTTGGTTCTCACTATTCTTAAAAGCACTTAATTCAATGCTCTTTATTTTATTCAAACTATTATCCCCATAAGCTACTCTATCAAATTGACTTGCTAATAAATATATAATAATTAACTAAAAGAATATAAAAATAAATAATATAAAAAAAATAAAAATAATAATAAAAAAACTAAATATGATAAAAAAAACTAAAACTTAGCTTATAAAGAACTCTATAAACCTCTAAAATTGAACCCTATCTTAACCCTAAAGAAAATAACAACCTATGACCCTAAACCATAAATATCAAATAAACTAAAATAAAAAAAAAACAAACTAAAATATAAATAAATAAAAATAAAATAAAATAAACTAAATAAATTAAATAAACCTAAAACTTAATTTAAAAAACCTAAATAAAAAAAATAAAATAAAAATAAAACCTAAAATAAATAAAATAAAAAACTAATAAAAAATAAAATAAACCTAAAATAAAATAAATATAAACACAAATAATTAACCTAAAATAAAACCTAAAATAAAATAAAAACCTAACTTAAAATAAAATAAAAATAAACCTAAATCTAAATAAAATAAACTATAAAATATAAAACTAAAAAAAATAAACTAAACCTAAACCTAAAAATAAAATAAAATAAACTAAAATAAAATAAACTAAACTAAAATAAAACTAAATATAAACTAAAAATAAAATAAAATCTAAACCTAAAAAAAAAAATAAAACCTAACTAAAAATTAAATAAAAAAACCAAAATAAAATAAAATAAAACTAAAAAAAAAATAACTAAAACTAAAAAAATACTATAATAAAATTAAACTAAAATAAATAAACTAAACTAAAATAAAATAAATAAAAAAAATCTAAATAAACTAAAATAAACTAAACTAAAAATAAAAAAAAACTAAATAATAAATAAACCTATAAAATAAAATAAATAAAAAAACTTAAACTAAAAATAAATAAAATAAAAAGTAAATAAAAAATAAAATAAACTAAAAAAAACCTAAACCAAAATAAAATCATAAATAAAATAAACCTATCCTAAAATATAAACTAAACTAAAATAAACAAAACCTACTAAAATAAACTAAATAAACTTTAAACAAATAAAATAAAATAAAATAAAAACTTAAACATAAATAAAAAAATAAATAAACTTAAAATATAAATAAACCTAAAAAAAAAAATATAATAACCTCAATCTAAAACTAAATTAAAAAATAAAACCTAACATAAAAATAAAATAAAAAATAAAACTAAACTAAAAAAAATAAAAAAAAAACTAAAAAATAAATAAATAAAACTTAATAAAACTTAAACTAAACCAAAAAATAATAAAAATAAAAACTAAATTAAAAAAATAAATTAAATAAAATCTAAACTAAACTAAAAATAAATAAACCTAAAATAAAAAAACCTAAATAAAATAAAATCTAAGGAAAAAAAATAAAATAAAATAAAACTAAAATAAAATAAATAAACTTAAAAAGAATAAAATCTAAACCTAAACCTAAAAGAAAATCCAAAACATACAAAATAAAATAAATATAAAACTAAACTAGAAAATAAACATAAACTAAACCTAAACCTATAAAGAAAACTAAAATAAAAAAACTTAAACTAAAATAAATAAATTTAAAATAAATAAACTAAAGTAAATAAAAATGAAAAATAAAATAAAGTAAAATAAATAAATAAAAAACTAAATAAATAAAATATTATTTTAAAAATAACCTAACCCTAATCTCTAAAATAAATACTGATACTAAAAACCCTAACCCTAAATAAAATAAATTAAATAAAAAAAAAAATAAATTATGAGCTAAATAAAATTATAAACCTAAAGAATAAAACTAAATAAAGCATAAAAAATTAAAATAAAACCTAAAACCTAAACTAAAAAACCTAAACCTAAATGAAAATAAAATAAACCTAAACCTAAACTAAAATAAAATAAAGTAAAAAATAAAATAAAACCTACACACCTAAAATAAACTAAACTAACCTAAAATAAATAAAATAAAATGAACTAAAAATAAACCTAAACATAAACTAAAAATAAAACCTAAAATAAACCTAAAATAAAACCTAAAACAAACCTAAAAAAAATAAAATTAAAACATAAACCTAAACATAAAAAATTATAAATCCAAAAAAAATAAAATAAAATAAAACTAAACTAAAAAAATAAACTAAACTAAAAAAGAATAAACTAAAATAAAACATAAACCAAAAAATAAACATAAAATAAATAAAGTAAACTAAATAAAAAATTTAAACCTAAATAAAGATAAATAAAACTAAATAAACCTAAACGGTTTACTTAACTTTAAAAATCATAAATTGTAAACCCTAAACCCTAAAACTAAAATAAAATAAAATAAAAACTTAAACCTAAAATAAACCTAAAACAAAACAGTAAAAAAAAAAAAGATAAACCTAAACTAAAAAAAAACCTAAAAAATAAAAATAACAACAATAACAACAATAAGCCTTTATCCCACTAAGTGGATTGGCTACATGAATCCTTGTCTCCATTGTGTCTATTATGTTTCAAATTCTCATTTAATTCAAGTATACTAAGGTATTTTTTTTTATACATCTTAACCAAGTCTTTTAGGCCTACCTCTACCTTTCTTAACATAAAGGAAAATCTAATGCATCTCTCTAGGGTCATTGGACGATGATGCTTTATGTGGATAAACCATCTAAGGCAACTCTCTAATCTTATCTTCCAGAGCTACTCCAACTTTTTGAACATACTCATTTCACATTTTATCTCAGAGTAAAGCCACTCATCCCACGAGCATCCTCATCTCTAACACTTAACTTAGTCTTATGCTTCTCTTTTATTGGCCAACATTCGCCATAAGTCATTCTTGGTCTTACCACCATCTTATAAAATTTTCCCTTAAGTTTAAGTGGAACTTTTCTATCACACAGCCAAATGCATTCCTCAACTTCAACCATCTAACTTGAATTCTACTAATAACATCTTCATCCATGTCACCATCATTTTGAACAATAGAGCCTAAATATCTAAATCACTCACTCTTATTAATGACTTGTTCACCTAATGTCACAACACTACCACTAGAACTTCTACAACTAAAATTACACTCTATATATTCTTTAGATCTACTTAAATGAAAACCTTTAGACTCTAATGTTGACCTCCATAATTCAAGTTTCTCTTGGACTCCCTCTCTAGTTTTATCAACAAGAAGAATGTCATCGGCAAAAAGCATACACCAAGGTACATCTTCCTATAAATGCCTAGTAAGAACATCCATAACTAAAGCAAAAAGATAAGGGCTTAAAGTTGATCCTTGATGTAATCCAACTGAAATAGGAAAATATTTTATCAATCCTCCTTGTGTTTGGACACAAATAATAGCTCTAGTATACATATCCTTAATGACTTGAATATAACCAATATTAACTCCTTTTCTTTCTAGAACTCTCCAAAGAACATCTCTTGAAACTTCATTAAAATCTTTCTCTAAATCAATAAATATCATATGTAGATCCTCCTTACTTTCTCTATACTTCTCCATCAAACCTCTTAACAAATGTATAGCATCCATAGTAAATCTACTTAGCATGAAACCAAACTAATTGTGAGAAACTTTTGTATCACATTTTAACCTATGCTCAATTACTCTCTCCCATAATTTTAATGTATGACACATTAACTTAATTCCTCTATAATTTGCACACTCTTGTGCATCACCTTTATTCTTAAATATGGGAACCAACAAACTCTTCCTCCTCGCATCTCTTTAGTCTTTAAAATAACATTAAAAAAAATTTGTAAGCCAAGAAATTCCTTGATCTCTAAACATTTCCACACTTACATTAGAATATCATCAGGTCCTACTATTTTCCACATTTCATTTTCTTTAAAGCTTCTCAACAGTTACTAATCTGATAATAAAAAGAATTCTCTATTTTTTGTTTAGGGTATTAAGATTGTTAAAATCAATGTGCTTTGGATCCTTCATTTGAAAAGTAAATAAACTAAACTAAACAAAAAATAAATATAAACCTAAATAAAAAATATAAAATAAACTAAATAAACTAAACCTAAACCTACCTATTTACTTAATTTATAAAAACCCTAAAGTGTAAACCCTAAACCTTAAAATCAAATCCTAAACCCTAAACCCCCAAACTAAAATAAACCTAAAAGAAACTAAATAAAACCTACACATAAAAAAACCTAAAACAAAATAAAAAAATTAAAATAAAAACTAAAAACCTAAACATAAAATAAATAAATAAAATAAACAATAAAAATACACATCTAAACTAAATAAATAAAACCTAAACCTAAACCTCAAATATAAACCTAAACATATATCTAAACAAAATAAAATAAATTCTCATATATAACATAAAAATAAACCTAAATAAATAACCTAAACCTAAAATAATAAAAAATTAAACTCTAAAAATAAAATAAAAAATAAACTTAAAAAAAAATAAAAATACTCAAAAAATAAACCTAAACCTACCTAAAACTAAAATAAAACCTAAACTAAGATAAATAAACAATAAATAAACTAAATTAAATAAACAAAATATAAATAAAAAATAAAACAAAATAAACTAAAATAAATAAAATAAACTACTTATACTAAATAAACCTAAACATATCAGTTTACTTTAAAAAAATTAAAACCTTAAACCCTAAATCCAAATCCTAAAACCCTAAACCTTAAACTAAACCAAAACCTATAAAGAAATCCTAAATAAACCTAAAACCCAACCTAAATTTTAAAATAAAAGCATAAACCCTAAAACCATAAACCTAAAACCTAAACCTAAAACCCTAAACCTTAACCCCAACTCTAAACCTTAAACACCAAACCCTAAACCTAAACTTAAAACCAAATAAAGTAAAAATAAACTAAACCCTAAAACTTGATAAACCTAAGCCTAAGAATGGGCGTAATTTTGACAACAAGAATATCAATCAACCAGCTCACCTAGATCTTACGGTGAAGGACGGTGGTGGTGGTTATCATAGTGGTGGTTTATGTCGGTACCTCCTGACTTTGATATACGTGTAACTGTGTTGACGACTAGATTGCTTGATCGATTGATCATCAGGTTGTGAAATTTTTATATTCTGAATAATTTTGTTGTTTTGAATGCAATGACAAAGTTTATTCATTGATTGGAGGTCATTTGGGCTAATTTTGATGACATCTAGTGTATTTCAGCCTCAACTTGCACGCTATCACTTCCTATCAATCAACATTTACACAGACTCATCCAAATTGAGTGCAAATAGTCTCATTTGGTAGTTTGTTATGTTTTGAAGCTAACAACATAACCAATTTTATGAACGGAGGTTGTTTGGATATCATCGTGGCTTCTTGACGTCAAATGTAAACCAAAAAAATAAACTAAAAGAAAAAACCTAAACTAAAATAAATAAACCTAAAATAAATAAACTAAACTAAATAAAAAGAAAAATGAACCTAAATAAAACTAAAAAATAAAATAAAAAAATAAATAATAAATAAAATAAACTAAAATAAATAAAAAATAAACTAAATAAACCTAAACCTACCAATCTAGATAATTAAAAAGAATAAAAATATAAAAATAAATAAAAAATTAAAAAAATAAAAAAACCCTAACCCTAAACCCTAAACCATAAAATTAACCCTTAACCAAAATAGTAAACCCTAAACCTAAACCCTAAACCTACAACCCTAAACCCTAAACCCTAAACCATAAACCCTAAACACTAAACCCTAAATCCTAAACCCAAAACTCTGAATCCTAAAACATAAAAACCTAAACCTAAAAAAAAACCCTAAAAATAAAATAGAAAAAAAACGTAAACCTAAATAAAACAAAATAAAAACCCAAGCCTAAACTTAAACCTAAACATAAACTGAAAAATAAAATAAAATAAAAAATAAAAACTATATTAAAATAAAATAAATAAAAACCTAAATGTAACAAAAAAATGAAATAAACCTAAGAATTAAAACCCTAAATTAAACAAAAACTAAACATAAAATAGAGATAAAATGAACTTACAAAAATAAAAACTAAATAAAAACCAAAACCTAAAAAATGAACCTAAAAATAAATAAAAAATAAAAAATAAACCATAAACTAAATAAATCATAAACCCAAAATCAACAAAATAAAATAAACCTAAACCTATACTAAAATAAACTAAACTATAATAAACAAAACCTAAACCTAAACCAAAATAAACTATACTTAAACCAAAACTAAATAAAATAAACTTAAAATAAACCTAAATCTAAAATAAAACCTAAAAAATAAACCTAAAAAATAAAATAAAAACCTAAACATAAACCTAAAAATAAAAAATAAAACTTAAACCTAAAAAATAAAATTAAAATAAATGTAAACTAAATAATAAACATAAACCAAAACCAAAAAAATAAACTAAAATTAAAAACCTAAACTGAAATAAATAAACCAAAAATAAATAAACTAAACTAAATAAAAATAAAAATAAACCTAAATAAAAATAAAAAATAACGTAAAATAAAATAAATTAAAAATAAACTAGATAAACTAAATAAACCTAAACCTACCAATTTACTTAATTTAAAAGAATTAAAAAAAATAAAATGAAAAATAAAATAAAATAACCCCTAACCCTTAACCCTAAACCTTGAACCCCAAACCTTAAACCCTAAACCCTAAACCCTAAATTAACCCTAAATAGTAAAACTTAAACCTTAAACCCTAAACCCTAAAAGCTAAAAACCTAAACCTAAACTAGATTAAACCTAAAAATAAATAAATAAAGAAAACTAAACCAAAATGAAATAAAAATTAAAATAAAATAAATACATAAACTTAAACCCAATCCTAAACCTAAAAAATAAAAAAAATAAAAAATAAAACTAAACAAAATAAAATAAATAAAACCTAAACTAAACTAAACAAAATAAAAAAAGCCAAAATAAAATAAAATCTAATCCTAAAAAATAAGATAAACCTAAAATATAATAAAATAAAAAAACTTAAACCTAAACTAAAAAAAATAAAACCTAAACCTAATAAAACCAAAACCTAAACGATAAAAATAAAATAAAACCTAAACCTAAACCTAAAAATAAAAAATAAAACCTAAACCTAAAAAATAAAATAAAGATAAAACTAAACTAAAAAAAACCTAAACCTAAAAAATAAACTAAAATAAAAATACCTAAACTAAAATAAATAAACCAAAAATAAATAAACAAAACTAATTAAAATAAAAAATAAACCTAAATAATAAAAATAAATTAAACTAAAATAAATAAAAAATAAACTAAATAAACCTAAACCTACCAGTTTACATAATTTAGAAAAAATAAAAAAATAAAAAAATAAAAAATAAAAATTAATATAAAAAACCCCTAAACCTAAATCGTAAACCCTAAAACTAACCGTAAGCCATAAACTCTAAACCCTAAACCTACAACCTTAAACCATAAACCCTAAACCCTAAACCCTAAATCTTAATCCCTAAAATTGTAAACCCTAAACCCTAAAAAAACACTAAACACTAAATCTTAAACCCTAAATCCTAACCATAAATCCTAAAAACCAGAAAACCTAAGGCTAAACTAAATAAAACTTAAAAATAAGAAAAATAAAAAAACCTAAACCTAAATAAAATAAAAAAATAAAATAAAATAAAAATCTAAACTAAAACATAAAGCTAAACCTAAAAATAAACTAAAATAAAGTAAATGAAAACCTAAACTCAAATAAAAAATAAAATAAACCTTAGAATAAATAACCTAAATAAAATAAAACTAACCGCAAAAAATAATTAAACCTAAAATAAAATAAAAGAAAAACTAAATAAAAACATAAACCTAAAAAATAAACCAAAAAATAAATAAACAATAAAACCTAGACCCTAAACTAAAAAGAAAAAAATTAAACTTAAAATAAAAAATAAAATAAACAAAATAAAATAAACCTAAACCTAAACTAAAATAAATAAAACCTAAACCTAAACATAAAATAAACTAAACTAACTAAACAAAATAACATAAAATAAACTAAAAAAAACTTAAACCTAAACTAAAAAATAAAACCTAAAATAAAAACCTAAAAGCTAAACCTAAAAAATTAAAAGTAAACCTATAAAATAAATTAAAAATAAAACAAAATTAAAAATAAGCATTAACTTAAAGATAAACCTAAAAAATAAACTCAAATAAAAGCCTAACCCTAAACCGAAAACTCTAAACTTTAAACTAAAACCTGAACCTTAAACCTAAAACTAAACCCTAAAACCTAAAAACCCTAAACCTTAAACCCTAAACCCTAAACCCTAAAACTTAAACCCTAAATGCTAAATCAAAAACTGAACCCTAAACCCTAAACCCGAAAAAGCTAAAAACCTAAACCTAAATTAAATAAAAGATAAAAATAAAATAAATAAAAAAACTTAAACCAAAATAAAATAAAAATATAAAATAAAATAAGATCATAAACTAAAACCAAAACCTAAACTTTAAAAAAAATATAATAAAAAATAAAAACTAAGCTAAAAAAATAAGTAAAAACCTAAACTAAACAAAAAAAATTTAAATAAAATAGAAACTAAACCTAAAATAAAAATAAAATAAACTTAGAATTAATAAATTTAAAACTATATAAAAAAATAAACCTAAACAATAAACCTAAAAAATAAATCTTAAAAATAAATAATAAATAAAATTGAAACCTTAAACTAAAAGAGAAACCTAAACCTAACATAAAAAATAAACTAAACCTAAAATAAACTAAACCTAAACCTAAACCTAAACTAAATAAAATAGTGTAAACTAATAATAAATCAAACCTAAACTAAAAAAAATAAAACCTAAAAAATAAACCTAAAATAAAACCTAAACCTAAACCTAAAATTAAAAAAAAAACCTAAACCTAAAAAACAAAATAAAAATAAAACTAAACTAAAAAATAAACCTAAACCTAAACCTAAACAAAAAGAAACTAAAATAAAAAGCATAAACTAAAATAAATAAATTAAACTAAATAAAAATAAATATAAACCTAAATCAAAATAGAAAAATAAAATTAACTAAAAAACAATAAACTAAATTAAATAACCTAAGTTTGCTACTAATTAAAAATAAATAAATAAAACCTTACCTAAACTAAAACTAAAACTAACCTCCTAAACCATAAACTAAACCTAAACCTACTACCTAAACTCTAAACCTAAACCTAAATCATAAAACCTAAACTAAATCCTAAATCTAAACTAACCCAAATCCTAAAATCCTAAACTAAACCCTAAAACCTAAACTAACCTAAACTTAATTTAAACCCTAAACTTAAACCTAAACTTATATACACTAAACATGAATCCTTAATAATTTAAACCCTAAACGCACAAACCCTAAACCTAAACCCAAATCCTAAATCCAACTTTAAACCTAAAACCCAAAACCCTAAAGTCTAAATCTTAAACCTTGAACACTAAGCCATAAACTAACCCAAAACCCTAAACCCTAAACCCAAAACCTTAAACCCAAAAACTAAAACCCAAAAACCCAAAACACTAAACCCAAAACTAACACTAAACTTCAAAAACCCTAAACCCTAAAGCCTAAACCCTAAACCTAAACCCCAAACCCTAAACTTACCCCAAACATTAAGCTAAACCTAAACCCAAACCCTAAACCTAAAACTAAACTAAATAAACCTAAACCCTAAATAAACCTAACCTAACACCTTAAACTCTAAATAAAAACCTTAAAACCTAAAAAAAAATAAACCTAAACTAAAAAAATTAAAAAAATAAAAATAAAAAAGAAAATAAATAAAATAAAAATAAAATAAAATAAAAAATTAAATAAACCTAAAAATAAAAAATAAAATAAAAAATAAAATAAAATAAAATAAACTAAAAATAAAATAAATAAAACCTATAAAATAAAAAATAAAATAAACCTAAAATATAAAAAAATAAATAAAATAAAACTAAACTAAAATAAAAAAAATAAAATAAAAATAAAAATAATAAAATTAAATAAAATAAACTAAACTAAATAAACTAAAAAATTAAAAAAAAAACCTAAATAAACTAAATAAAATAAAATAAACCTAAAATAAACTACCTAAATAAAATAAACCTAAACCTAAAATAAAATAAAATAAAATAAAATAAAATATAAAATAAATAAAATAAACTAAACTAAACTTAAAAATAAAATAAATTTAAACTTAAAAAAAAATAAAATAAAAACTATAAAATAAATAAATAAATAAAAAATAAATAATAAACTAAACCTACTAGTTTACTTGTTAAAAAAAAAAACCTAAATCAAACCCAAGCCTAAACCTCAACACTAAATCCTAAACCCTAAAATAAACCCTAAACACTAAACCCTAAACCCTAAAACATCATAAACCCCTAAACTTAAACCAAAATAACAATACCTAAACCTAAAAAATCCTAAACTTAACCTAAACCTAAAACTAAACCCAAAATAACCATAAACCCTAAATCCGAAAATCATAAACCCTAAAATCCTAAAACCCTAAACCCTAAACCCTAAACCCTAAACACTAAACCCTAAACCCTAAACCCTAACAATAAACCTTAAACCCTAAACCCCAAACTATAAACCTAAACCTAAAATAACTAAATAAATTAAAAAATAAAGGTAAACCCTAAAACCTAATAAACCTAAACTTAAACCTAAACCTTAAGAATGGGCCGAACCTTGATAGTAGGAACATCACCATCAATATCCAGATCAAATGGAGGCTAAGATGAAGGTGGTGATTTTCTAAAGTGGTGGTTTGGAGATGTTGATGGATTTGGAGGTGGTCTGAGCAAATCGATTATGGATGGAGGAGCGACAAAGGTTACAATCATGGTCGTGATAGAGGGAGAGATCGGGGATATGATGGTGGATCCTGCTACACAAAAGGCCATGGTGATTTTGATGGGAACAAGAGAAATTGAAGAACATGATCCGACTCGCTTATGGAAGTTGTTTTGGTTTTTCTCTCATTTCATTTTATCTATGTGATCTTGTGTCTTAGAAAACTTGGTATGTTACTTTGTTGATGAAATCAAAAAGAATAAATGTTGAATATGAATCTATTCTCTAATAAAATTTAAAAAAAATAAAAAATCGTAAACCCTAAACTAAAACCTAAACCCTAGACCTAAAATTTAAACTCTCAACCCTCAATTCTAAATCTTAAAAATCCTAAACCCTAAAAACCCTAAACCCTAAATGCTAAACCCTAAACCTTAAACCCTAAAACCTAAATCCTAAACCCTAAACCCTAAACCCTAAACCTTAAAAAGCTAAAAATTTAATGCAAAACTAAATAAAACTTAAAAATAAATAAATAAGAATGCCTAAACCAAAATAAAATACAAAAATAAAATAAAATAAAAACCTTAACTAAAACCTATATCTACACCTACACCTAAAAAAGAAAATAAAATAAAAAATAAAAACATAAACTAAACTAAAAAAATAAAAAGTAAACATAAAATAAAAGTAAAATAAACCTAAAATAAAATAAAATAAGAACTAAATAAAAAACTAAACCTAAAAATATACCTAAAAATAAAACCCAAAAAAAAAACAAACAATAAAACTTAAACCCTAAACCGAAAAAAACCTAAACCTAAAATAAAAAAAAAAGTAAACCTAAACTTAAACTAAAATTAACTAAACTAAAATAAATAAAACCTAAACCTAAACCTAAAATAAACTAAACATAAGCCTAAATAAAATAAAATAAACTAAAGGAAACCTAAACCTAAACTAAAAAAAATAAACCTAAAATAAACCTAAAACCTAAGCTTAAAAAAAATAAAATAAAACCTAAACCTAAACATAAAAAATAAAAAACTAAAACCTAAACTAAACCCAAACCTAAATAATAAATTAAAATATAAAACATAAACTAATATAAATAAACATAAAATAAACAAATTAAACTAAATAAAAATAAAGCTAAACCTAAATAAAAATAAAAAATAAAGTAAATAAAATAAATAAATAAAAACTAAATAAACCTAAACTTACCAGTTTAATTAATTTAAAATAAATAAAAAATTAATATATAAAATAAAATAAAATAAACCCATAACCCTAAACCATAAACCATAATGCCTCAATCCTAAACCGACAAACCTAAACCCTAAACCCTTAACCTTAAAACCCTAAACCTTAAACCCTAAATCCTAAAACCTAAACCCTAAACACTAAAACCTACAACCCTAAATCGTAAACCCTAAACCCCCCAAAACTAAACACTAAACCCTAAACCGTAAACCAAACGCTTTATCTGGTAAGATACCTACCCCGAATGCTTCGGTTAATCTCATTTCTACATCTTATTGTAACCTAAAATGTGTGTGATGTTGAGAAACTTCTAAGCCCTTGAGTTCGCTTTGGTGGAAAATTCTCCTTCGGCCTAATTCTTGATAATATTCACTCTTTCTTTCATAGTTTAAAATTATCTACTTTCACTATCTCCGATAGATCCCGCCACATTCTTATTCAACTCTCAAATGATTTAGATTATTCGTGGGTTTTGCACTCGTTCTTATTTTGTGCATAAATCTTATACGCTTATTGAAATGGTCGCCTCTTTGATGTCAAGAGGAATCTCCCATTGTCCCTCTTGGCTTGCTTTTCCTAACATGCGCATACATTATGTCACTCATTAAGTTTTGTTTGTTGCGCCTTTTGGTAGGCCTCTCCAAATTGACCAAGCAACGCCACTAGATCTAGCCATCCGTCGTCAGATTCTCGTTGAGATAGACATCACAAAAAAATATCCCAAAGAGGTTTGGATTGGCTCAAAAATTTGGATATAACAAAAGTCGAAAAAATTTTCTTTTGCACTCAACTGATTCTGCACACCATTTAATGTTTACTTCATCCTAATCTCAAAAAAAATTTAGCACAGAATATGACTACCATTAATGAAACTGGGAAAACCACTTCTCTAGCATATGTGCCTAAAGATACTCAAAAAGAACCTCTCCTTCCCACACCTCCTACTGATTTGTCTAGTGGAAAACACTCTAACCTTGGTACTAAAATGCACATTGAGGGGTGTGACGATACCAATGACAATTTACCTAACCTCACCTTGTAAATACGGTTTCCCATGATAGCTCACGCATTTAAATCCTCAAAAATCGAATGGTAGCCTTATATTGGACACCCAACTAAACAATTTGAATGAGAATCATATAATGGAAAAACAATGATGAACCTATGGCTTCGTAACATATTGAGAAAGATATTTGTATTACAAATGGTGCTAGAACTTCCCATCTATTTCCCTTGAGTGATAATCAACAATTGAACCCAATTTCACACTCTATCCGATAGGGAAGAAGGTGAAATCCTCTCCTAAAACATTAATAGATCCTTCTATTATTGAACTCAAAATCAATCTCTTTCGATGGAGATAATTTGGAATCGATAAACTTTTCAAATTGTTAAATACAACAAAGCAAAAAAAATTTCTAATAATAACTTCGCAACCACGCTTCTTCCACCCCAAAAAAGTAATGTGTCATCACTTCTTTCCTCTCTTTTCTTTCAATCTTAATTAAATTTGGTACTTTTGGCACAACTCCTTTAACCTTAATTAATCATTCCGGAGGAAGTTATCTACTTTGATGGGCTTAGATTTTTATACTAACTCCTTTAACCGACTTTTTCACCGACAATATGGCTTGGAGCATTGCTACTAACTATGTTGACTCTAGGCATCGGATTATTATGCATTATGCTGGTTGCAGTTTTTATTTTGATTATTATAGTATTTTTTTGGCTAATGTTTACATTCCTTGGGACTCTTTACTCCTTAAAGGCCTTATTCATAAGGTTCCATCACTCATGCTGAAAGGATTTTGGTTGGTTGTTGGGCTCTGCATGTCCTGTATGTATAATGTCTAACCTCGATGCTTTCCGCAAGGGAAGAAATTGTAATACCGGTCTCTTTTAATGGTTATTTTGGTCCAAATCCTTATAATCGGAATGGATTGGGTTTAATTGCTTTTTGGGTTTTGAGGTTTCGCCATGGTTGTTTGTTGATTTGTTTATTGATTTGGTTTTTCATCATGGGTTCGTAGCTTTTTTTCTTCTCCCTCCCTTGTCTTTTGTCATCTTGCCTACTACTGTCTTAGCAAGTTTTTATTTTGGACCTTTATTTTCTTAAAATTCCTGATTGGCAATGATGTCGCTACTTGGAATCATCTTCTTATTTTATATTCTAGTGGCTTACAATGTTGCATTAGTTACCCTCATGGGAGTGACTTTCGATTGCGATTATTTCTTCTTGCTCATTTCGTGGCTATGAATCATATTTACAGCCATTGTTTATATTGTAATCCTGCATCTAATGGGTTTGTGTTGTTACCTTCTTGGATTGGAGTGTCATTTCTATTTAAGAAGTATTATAGTCTGATGTTGCCTGTTGATGTCTTAAGATTTTGGATGTTTGTGGATTTGGCTTATCCGATTAGTTGCCTCTACTGTCATAACCGCTATAGTATCCCTTTATGCTAATATTGTGCATCACGCGGCCTACTCAACCGTTTCTCTATGGAGCTTAACCTATGGTTTGTATACTCAATGATTGTTATTATGGAAAGCGGGGTATTTCTCCAAGGATTGTGGGTGAATTGGGATAGTGTTGCTACTATTATGAATGTTCCTTATGTGGTAACTTTTCTGATTTTCACTGATCAGATTTGTCTCTACTGGGGTGCTGACATTATCCTTTATCTCTTAATCGCCGCCCTTTAATGCTATAAGTTGTGGTAATTTAGGCTGGACTTTGTTGATTTGCCTTTCATTTGGTTTCTTAATCAATGCATGAGGACGAATCGCTTGCTCTTAGGACTACTATTGAGCACCTATTGGTTGCAGTTTTCTTTATTGCAGTTATTTTGCTATCTCTTTGCAGGAATGGAATTGTGTTATTCTTTTCAATATTAGTCTAGCTGTTTTGCTTCCCATGATCAGCAGGTTTGGAGTTTTTCAAGGGATTATCATTATGCATCTATTGGGATTGTGGGCACTGCTTACTCTGATGGAAAATCCTTGAACTTATACAATTTCTTCTATATATCCTTCTTAGTAATATTTCCTTTTCTTTATGGGAGTGTTACGATATTGTCCATGTCGCCTGGATCTTGTTGCTTTTCCTTGTTGTTCTCCCATCCTATGCTATGATTGGAATATGTACAACTTGAAGCACATTTCTTTGTTATGCTTGGAATTAATCAATGATTTATCTTATATGCATAATTGGGTCATTAACAAACCCACCGGTTATTATTGTACCCCGGTAATTGGATTATGGTGAATAAGCATCGACATCGAATTCAATGTCACCGGATAGGCTGGGGAGATATTCATTATCCTATATATGTTTATGGGTGGAATCCTAGTTGTTGGTTTTAACCGCCTTGTTGGTCGACCGATCAATAATACCCACCTTACTCCCGTGTGGCTTTGGATTATTTGGTTCGCAAGTCTCTATTGATGTTGATTGCTTGGTTGTTTTGCTTTGAATCACCTTCCGTGTTTTATGCTTATCATTGGAATTCATTGATCTACATTTTCTGCTATTGTTTACTTCATCCTTTTTCTGTCAAACTTTGGAATATACTGGATGAGTGGCAACATGGCGAGTTAACTGGTTTTTGCTATTTTGGTTGTCTCTTATCTTGGAGATTTATCTTTTTGTTTTCCCTTGTCTCCTCAGTGAGATTTATCTTTTTGTTTTCCCTTGTCTCCTCAGTTGGCTCTTTCTTTGTTGGTTGTAGTTTTCGTGGTTCCATGCCCCAAAGATGTTCCCAATGAGATTTTGCCTTTTGTCTTTGTTCTTTGGATTGATTGTCGAGCGTATTCTAATGTGGATTCTAATGTGGATCCTAATTTATATTTCGCACTAGCTATTTTGTTGTTATGTTTCGAGTGCCCTCTATTTCTATCCGGGGTATTTTCATTATCTCAAAACTGCGTGATCTGCACCTGTTATTTCTATTCCCAACTGAATGGCTACTATCTTTTATCTTGGGAATTTATCCTGAATACTTTATGCGACACTTTCGTGTCTTGGTTTTATGTCTTGGCTACGCCTGGGTCCCTTTCCTCTTGGTTATCTGCTCTCTTGTATTTCTAGATTCTCATATGGAAATTATTTGGCCTCCCGCTAATTGGGACCTCGCTAGTGCTTACCCTTGGAATATAATCTCTTCATTTTATGAACTGTCTGTTTTCTGTTTGTGGTTTATCGCTTTTGCTACCATTTATTGACTATTTCGGTTTGTTCCCCTTACTATTGTTTCAAACTATTGAATTGGATCTAATATGGGATTGCAGTGCATTCATTATATTGATTGGGCACTTTTTCTGGACCTTACATCTACCCCTAAGCTATACTTCTGGCCCGACTGATTCATTTATTTAACTTATTATTGGGATGGTGTCTTTTAAAGACTCATTGACTTGCTTCATGATTTCTAGGCTTTTTCAATGGATGTTTTCTTTGCCGACCTATTGCATATGCATAAATATGATTTTGTTTAGGTTTGCAGGTAATAATGCTCACATGATTATCAACAATTGGGCACTTCCTTCTCACAGGTTTGTTGGCTATGATGGCTGTGATGTTCTCACACCTTTTTGGTTCTAGTAGCTCTTGTGATGTAACCCTTCTGAAGTTTGGATGCTCATACTTGCCTCGCCAACATGGTGTGATTGAGCTTGAGCCTTCTCTATCACATTTCCTTATTATCATACTCATATTATATTGTTTCCTTCTACCTTTTGTCTCAGATTACATTAACTGCTCTAATCTCTCTCTCACTATCACTTTGCGGTGTTTCTCCCTTTTATCTTGCGTGTTTGCTCCATATTACCAAGCACTCTTTCAACCATCAGAACATTGGCCTTATCTTTTCTTTAGCTTATTATGTTAATCATCTTGTATCTTTTCTTTGCCTTATGGTTTTCTTTTGCTCTTGGATGTACTTAGTTGGGGATTTACTCCTTAGTCGATTGAGCTCTTTGAGCGAGTTTGAGTTTATCCCTTTAAGGACCTTGTAACCTTTTTTTTTGTGGCAATAAAATACCCCAGATAATGGGGTTTCCCTAAAAAAAAAAAAAACCCTAAACCTAAACGCTAAAACCTAAAACATAAACTTAAACTAAATAAAGCCTAAAAAATTAAAACCTAAATTTAAATAAAATAATAAAATAAAATAAAATAAAAACCTAAATTAAAACCTATACCTAAATATAAACCTATACCTAAACTTAAATGTAAAAAATAAAATAAAATAAATAAAAGCCTAAACTAGACTAAAAAATAAAATAAACCAAAAAATAAAAAACCTAATAAAATAAAATATAAAACTTAAACCTAAACGTTAAAATAAGAAAATAAAACCTAAACTTATAAAATAAAATAAAAATAAAACTAAATAAAAAAATAAACATAAACCTAAACCTAAAATAAATAAACCTAAACTTAAATAAAAAACCTAAAATAAAATAAACCTAAAATAAAGAAAAAACCTAAACTAAAATAAATAAACCTAAAATAAATAAACTAAATTAAATAAAAATATAAAATAAACCTAAACAAAAAGAAAAAAACTTAAATAAACTAAAATAAATTAAACTAAATATAAATTATCAATTTTTTTAAAAAAATCCTAAACTTTAAAAAGAAACCTACAACCTAAACCTATAACCTAAAAACCCTAAACTTAAATCAAAACCTAGAGCCAAACCCTAAAAAACCCTAAACTAACCCTAAACCCTAAACCCTAAACCTTAAACCCTAAACCCTAAACCCTAACCCAAACCTTAAACCCTAAAACCCTAAACTAACACTAAACCCTAAACACTAAACCTAAACCCGAAACTAACTCTAAAGCCTAAACCCTAAACTCTAAACCTAAAAACACTAAACCCTAAACCCTAAACTAACCCAAAACCTTAAAGCCTAAACAATAAACCCTAAACCCTAAACCCTAAACCATAAACCCTCAATCCTAAACCTTAAATTCTAAACCCTAAACCCTAAACCAGAAACCCTCAATCCTAAACCCTAAATTCTAAACCCCAAGATCTAAACCCTAAAAACCTAAAAACATAAACATAAACTAAATCAAACCTAAAAATAAAATAAATAAGAAAAACCAAAACCTAAAATAAAAAAAAGAAAATAAAATAAAACATAAACCTACACCTAAACCTAAACCTAAACCAAAACATAAACCTACACCTAAACCTAAACCTAAAAATAAGATAAAATAAAAAATAAAAACTAAACTAAAATAAAATAAATAAAAACCTAAACTAAACTATAAAAAATAAAAAATAAAATACCTAAATAAAATAAAAACTAAACATAAAATATAAATAAAATAAACCTAAAGTAAAATAAAATAAAAACTAAATAGATACCTAATATTAAAAATAAATAATAAATAAAACCTAAACCCTAAGAAAAAAAAAACCTAAACCTAAATTAAATAAAATAAAATAAACCTAAACCTAAACTAAAATAAACTAAACTAAAATAAATAAAACCTAAACCTAAACCTAAAATAAATTAAACCTAAACCCTAAAGTAAATACAATAAAATTAACAAAAAAAATAAACCTAAACATAAACTAAAAAAACATAAAAATAAACCTAAAATAAAAACCTAAAACCAAAACCTAAAAAAATAAAATAAAAACTTAAACCTAAACCTAAACCTAAAAATAAAAAATAAAACTTAAACCTAAAAAATAAAATAATAATAAACTAAACAAAATAAACATAAGCCCAAACCTAAACTAAAAAATAAACTAAAATAATAAACCTAAATAAAATAAATAAACCTAAAATAACAAAACTAAAATAAACTCAATAAAATAAAATAAAATAAACACTGTTTGATTTAACCTGATCCTAAATCTTGGACACCTAAACCCCAAACAGCTACCTGATCCTGACCACTACCTGACTACCACACCCTACCAAAATCTAAACCTCCCTAAACCCCACTTCTAAACCCTAAACCCTAAACCTTAAACCACCCTAATGCCAAACCTAACCCCTAAACCACTAAAACCCCCCAAACCCTAACAAACCCTAAGACCTATAACTCCAAACTTTTCCAAACCCTAAAATAACATACACGAATAAAGATGTCATTGGGTAGATCTAAGAATGACCTAATCCCAACATAGTTATGGTAGATTAAAGAAAATGTCTTCAATAGACTTTCCCTTGACTATTAGAGATTTGAATACCTAAACCCTAATCAAAATCATATTATAATACCATATATTATAATATAATGTAGCATATATTTGAGCATGTAGTGATGTGTTTTGGATGTTATAAGATGTTTTGAAATGTTTTAGTATATTATGGTATTGTGCTCTACAGTCCAAATGAATATAAATCATAAAAATATTAATGTTATAAATTAGATGATGAAATTTGTTAAATTTGAAGTTGGAATTAGGTTGTAGTACCAAAGGTGTGCTATGCCACTTGTTGCTCAAAAAGTAAGATTGTATGTTCAAAATAAATATTATATGTTGTAGCATAGTATAACATCAAATATCATAATATATTGCTCTGCACATTTTAAGTTATTTTAGTATTTTATAATCATGCGGTCGACTACACTAGCATTATTTATAAAAATCTTAATTTAGGCTTTAAAATGGTGGAATTTGGCCAAATTCATAATAGGTAGAGCATGGCATCATAATATATTATTTCAATTTAAAATATGTAAGTACGACTAAAATATTTAGTTTTTATTATTTAAACTAATTTTATGATTTTTTATCTTAAGAAATCCTTGTGATATGATATATATTTAATAAAATATAATATGTTATAGTGCATTATAATATAGGATGCCATAACATAGTGTAACATCATGCATTATATCATATTATTGTGTAATACTACTTATTGTTTAGCATACTTTAGTTGGTTATTGTATGATGTAGTAGAGTTTGAACTGGTATAATTCATAAAAATACTAATTTAAAGGCTGAGATGATGGAATTTGGCTAAATTTAAGGTAAACCTTTAGGGAACATCATTGGGGTTGTCTATCTTTGTGTCATTTAATCAAAAGAAGAATTTTGCATCCAAAATAAATGTTCATTTTCAACCAATTTTTAAATTTTTTTGCATAAAGTGATTTATTTTAAGGTGTAATGTAAGATAATATATTATATGAAAGGATATTAAATATAATGTACATAACAATGTAACTTCACATATATATAAATGTGGTGGTGTGTTACTAAATATTATTGTACATTTTAGTATGTTTTACTTTTGTTATAATACATTGGGTCAAAACTCACAAAAATGTTAATTTGAAGGTTGGCATGAAAGGATTTGACCAAATTCATGGCACACGCCAAGTAGCAAAACAAAAATGATGTTATTTGGTACCGTTTATTATACAAAAATAACAATTTTACATCCAAAATGAGCATTATTCATATTTTAAGAAAAATTTACTATTTGTTCCTTTTAAGTGATTTTAATGAGGTGTAATGTTAGACAATATATTATATTATAGCAAATTATAATGTAATATAGTGTGTTAATTCACACTATAATATGTTTAGCATGATATTGTATAGTTAGTTTGAGATTGCACCATCACAAATCATAAAATGTTTAATTACAATGTTAAGATGATGTAATTTGAACAAATACATTATTTAGCTCTTGGTTGAAGTATTAAAGGTGTTCATAAGAGAAGAAATAAGATTTGATGAGAATTCCATGTTAAAGACATGAAGGGAGATCCATTAGGAAATCACACATGCATTGGACATGACATGTGAGTGTCTATGAGGGCATATAAGAAGAAAATCTCTGGGGATAAGTTTGAATTTGATTTGATTATATTATTTGTGGAAAGAAGATCCACTGGGGATAAGAATCTATAATCCACCATAGATTAAGATCACATCCACTTTAATTTATTTTGGTTTAATTGATGTGGAGGCACATCTGCAAGAGATATGGGCTTGTCTGGTGAGCAGTATATGAACCTTCCAGAAGCGATTTGGGCTATCCATGGGATTGGGATTGAGTTTAATTTCATAGATTTGATTGGGGATGTATCTGGGAATAAGAGTTTGGTTGGATTTCTTGATTTAGACTCTCTTGGGGAGTTGGTTTAATTTCTCTCAGGGAGGTTTGTTTTGAATTTGATTTATTTTCATGACTTGTTTATATATGATTTAGGGCTCTACTAGGGAGAACAGTGTAATTTAACTACATTAGGGAAAATCAGATTAGGTTTAATTTAATTTGAGTTAATTTATGGCCTCTATCAGTGTGCGATGGGCCCACTAAGAAGGGGTTATATCAACCTTGTCCAACATCAGGTTTACAAATTCAAAGGGATAGTCTACCAACTGCAGGGTAGAGCTAGCCAACCTAAGGGGTTGCCTTTCAGTGTGCAATGATTGTGCTACAAAGAAGGCATAGAAGACATACATCTTCCAAAGAGAGGAACAACTGCTGGCGTGACCTGTTGGATGCACAACAAATTGAACTTGACCTAGGGCGACTACTAAGTGAATGCCGCTGGGGACTTATGTCAACTCAAAAGTAGTCAAGATTAATTTTATCTTAGTTTCATTTGATTTGATATGGTTTATTTGGTTTAGTTTGATTTCAAATTGAGGGCATATCTACTAGGGATGTTAGCAATTTGATTGATTTAATTTATGGACCATGTGTATGTGATGTACTTGGGAAGAGGCTATATCAGTCTTAGCTTATCTTAGATTTACAAATCCAAAGGGATAGGCCATTGGTCATGGGGTAGAACTAGCCAACCTAAGGGGTTGCCTTTCGATGTGCAACAGTTGTGATGGGAAAAAGGCATAGCAGACTTACATCTTCTAAAGCAAGGAACAACCACTGGGTGACCTGTTGGTAGCACAATAAATATAACCTGACTTAGGGGAGACTACTGAGTGAATGTCATTGGGGACTTATATCAACTCAAGAGTAATTAGGTATAGGGAGTTTTGCTGACACTGCCTTAAAGATAAGATGTCTGCTTGGGAAAAGGCGCTATTAGGGGTGTCCTCTTAATCCATAAGTGAATATATATTTTGTTTATATGTTCGCATAGATCCTTTTGTTGTGTGAGGGACCACATTAAGAAGGGGCTATGCCAACCTTAACCTATCTTAGATTTACTAAACCTAAGGAGAATGCGCACATCAGATGATTCTCCAACCACAAGTGGTTAGGAAGAGGAACTGTCCAATCCAATAGTAACCCAAGTAGTATCTAAATGGAGTCGTAAAGGATGTGATGCAAATATAGTGCCCATCCATTAGATGAAGCTTCCTCAATCGTTTGAGTCACCAGTCTTAAGCTTTGGTGAGGTATGCTTCCGAAACTGATCCTTAGTCAAAAATGGGTTGGACCTTTTTGAAGAGAACTTACATCTCATGTGATATTGACCATTGGATCTCCTTCGATCGATGTCGAGAAGGTGTGGGATCCTTTTGAAGTTTATTTGAGCTCAGGTAAGCTCGAATCAAGTGAGGAATGGTGGATGGGCTCCATTCTCCCTTACTCGTGTGATGTTAAATCACTCACCATTCATTCCACGTGATCTAAACAGACTGTCGTGATTAGATCCACTAGATTGATCTGATTTAATCCTATTAAGTTGTGTATTAATCATAGCCATCTGATTTTAGATTGGGTGGCAGACGAAAAAGCATATCCTTCACTGCCACATAGGAGTTGAGTCAAAAAAACATTAAGTAGCCAATCCTACGGTGCCATGCGGAAAGCATGCCGCGTCAGCACGCCATGTGGCGCTTACAAGATTAGGCTTAATTAATCATTTTTAATGGCTAAAACTTCTAAAAATCATAAAGAAAAACATAGAGAAATAAAAAAACTCAAATAAATTCTAATTTTGAAGATATTTTAGAGAATAATTAATTAAAAATGATCTTAATTAATTATAAATAGTAATTAAAATTGAATTACAAAATTAATTACCTTGATCGCTCTTTGATTACTTGAGCAATTAATCCTAAATTTTATGGGTTAATTTAATGGGATGACCTCTGCCTCCCATGATTTTCTAGGGATTTATTGCTCACTTAATAAGGAAAATTGACTAATTAAATCTTAATTACTCTTTTAAGTTAATTTATTTTTATTTAAATCCATGAATAGTAATAAATTAGTTAATTAAGTTTATTAATCATTTTTCAATAGTAAGTGAACAAAGGAATAGGGTTGGGACCCCTTTCCTTAAGATCATTTCACACTTTTTTAAATAAAATTAATTAAGATTTAACTAATTCATTAAATCACTTAATAAAATTAAAATCATAATCACATGAAACCTTAATTAATTAAATCATGGGGTAGATCTTTATGTGTTTAAAAACCTAGAAAATTTTAATGAAATTATGGTTAGTCCACATGTGTGGAAAATCATAAGAGTAATTAATTAAGTCCCTTAATCTAACTATTAATCATGAGCCAATTGCATTAGGCCCTTTTTTCTAGGATCATTGCAAGTTTATTTTCCATGCATATCATGTTGGGTCATAATTATTTAGTTAATTACTTTAAGTGGCATAAGTAAGGGTTAATTAATCTAATTAAGGTTCAACCTAATTAACCCATAAAATCAACTTAATTACATTTCTTTAAATTAAATCAAATCTGTAATGTGGGAATGTGTTTAAAACAATAAGTGATGATTTCTCTTCTATTCTTTAAATCAAATCAAATTCAAAACTTAATTAATAAAGAATCTTTAGTTTGCTTTAAATAATCTTATTTGTTTTGATTATCCTTAAGAACTAGTTTGGTTGAATGAATCTCATGCTTATATTTGATTGTCCTCTTTCTAATCATGTTAAATTTGGTATGTCATTTCAATTCATGCATCCATCTTTTCTTAATCAAGTAAAATAAAATGGATTTCCTTTATGTAAGCTTTCATGTGTTGATTTAATTTAATATATGTGTGGATATTATCACTATTAAATCCAACTGTATTTTTAATAGCTTATAAATTAATAATAATATGTGTTATGATGCTAGTTATAAATGCATAAGAAATGCATGTCCTTATAGCTTAAGTGTATGAATGTTGAGTTCTCTTTTCTCTATTCAAGAGTTGATTTATATAAGATTGAATGGTAATGGGTATATAGTCTAGACATCCCGAGAACAAGATGCTTTAGCTAGTCCCAAGGAGGTCATTATTACTTCACTTCTTTGGTTTAACAATGGACCATACCCATTTCATTTTATTTTTATGTATTTCAACATTAGAATTTGGATAGAGCTTTAATTCATATATATAAATGATTCAATCAAAAAAATATATATATATAATCTTTGCATGGTTTTGATTCCAACATTTATGTATGCATCCATGTGTGTCCAAGAAAAGAAAGTATATAGTCGGACATCCAGAGAATACTGGCTTTAGTTAGCAAAGAGGTCATTTGATTACCCTTCCACTAGTTTAACCACATACTTGCCTATTTGTACATGTATGTATATGTGATTAGTGAATGAAAATCCCATTTTACATTAAAATTCCATTCATTCATAATTAAGTGGTTGTTAAATTAATTAGCCATATGATTTGGAGGTTACTTCCTATGTTCATGTATACAATTTACATATGTTTGAATGCAAATGTATATATTTGACATCTGGGAATAAAGGCTTTAGCTAGCTCAAGGAGGTCATTTGATTACCTCACTTCCCTGGTTTAACAATGGCACATATATTTAATATCATTCTTATGTCCTTTTGTATAAGAATTTGGATAAAGTCTTAAATTAATATGTTAAATAATTCAATCAAATAAAATATAAATTCTAAACATACACATGTATTCATCATTTAGGTGAGCTAAAATATGTTGCATGTATATAGCTACACTTAGGATTAAATCATATGCATATTTACATGTGATGGGAAGGAATGATTTAATATATGTCTTGTGGTAGTAATTTAATTAAATTAATCTTAAGATGCCATTTATTTTGAATATGATTATTTAAAGTGAACTTAAACTTAGGATGATATAAATCATTTAATAAGCCATTCACTAAAGTGAACTAAATCAAATTAATGAACTTTAGAAAGTGACTTAAGATAGAGATGAAAGAGGGCAATCCTCTTTTCCACTTTTTATAACACTTAGTTGCTAAGTGTAATCAAATGAAACAAAAGAAACACAAATTAAAATTCTCAAATCAATTAAACTACTTCAAGTGAAATCAACCTTCCATGTTAAATTGAATCCTTCTACGCTTAGAAAATATAGCACTAATGCCTAACAAGACTTACCACACAAGCCTTAATACACACATTAGAATTAAGTCACCACTTATAGCTCTAAGTTAGGATGGTGTATGATGTGATGTATGTTTTATTTTATGATGTATTATTTTAGATTGGATGTTAGAGTGTATGCTTCAGATGGATGATAGGCCAATATTAGCTAATCATGTTTTTTATATAAGGGATTATGCTTAAGGGATGCTTAAAAATAAATATAAATGCTCTTTTTGTAGGTTTCTTAAATCTTTAAGTATAATCCAAGTTAGGAGGTGAGCTTAGTTACCCATGTGTAGAGTGCTAAGTCCAAATTATAAATACAACTAAAGATTATATGTATATTTAGCTAACCTCTATTTTTGGTGTAGTTAGATTTACTTTTCCACATAAATATAATTTTGCAATAGGAATTAGGATTAATGCTATGGGGATTAGATGAGCGGTGGTGAAGGCTTTATCTTGGGCCCTTGATGCCTTTGAAGCAAGCACCATCCAAATCAAAGAGGAACCAAATGAAATGGAGATATGAGAAAGAAGACCCCATAGCATTTAATACAATTATAATTATTCTTTCATATTCCGGGTTGTATAAGGGTAGAGCTCCTACCTCTTTTTCTCGGGTTACCATAGGTCTTTTATTCTTTTATGATTGTTTATATAATTGTTTGATGTTATGTTTAAATTGTGCATTAGGTTGGAATGCTTCTCATAGTTTCTTATATGATTGATGCTTTAATGTGTGGCTTGGATATGATTAGCTCTTAAGATAAAATAACTACCCTTACTAATCACTCATAACTAAATTTTAAACAACTCATAACTTCATCATAAAGCCGACATATAAGATAATTAAAAGATATATATTAGTTGTATGGTATATGTATCACATCATGCATATTCTTTCTCTCTTGAACATGAAGGATCTCCATCCTTGCACGATAAAGGAAAGTTTGACCTGTGTGGGTATCCCTTATGGTGGAGAACACTTTCTTCTAGATTTGACCCATAACCTATTTCATCATGCATTTAGGCATAAGAAATCATAAAGCCTCTATCAAAATGATGTTCTAAAATGAAATAAAATTTGAAATATTTTCATTTATAGATTAAGACATATGCTCATACCACTCATGCTCTAGTCTATTAGGTGTTTAGGACTTTAGTCTCTTTCTAATTAAATAACTACCATAGCTATCTTGCAATCAAGACAGTTACATGGTTTTAAAATTGTAGGAGGAGTTAGCTAGTGGCCACTCCATATGATTATAAGTCCAGAAGTCAGGCAATTTATAAAATAAAATAAACTAAAATAAATAAAAAATAAACTAAATAAACCTAAACCTATCATTTTACTTAATTTTTAAAAATAAAAAAATAATAAATAAACTAAATAAATAAAACCTACAAAATTTAAAAAAAATAAAATAAAAATAAAGCAAAAATAAACCTAAACCACAAACTAACCCAAACCTAAACTCACTCCTAAACTACACCTCCAACCCACCCTACCCTAAACCCTGGGCCCTACCCTGACCCTAAACCCTCCTCTAAACCCTCCACTACCCTACTAAACCAGGCCACACCCACTCCCTCCCTCCCTTCTAAACCAAAACCCTAAACCTCATCCCCACTATTATAAAAATAAACCTACTTATATGAATAATAAATAAATAACCCACCTACCTAATAAATAAAATAAATAAATAAAAAAAAATCTAAACTAAAATAAACCTAATAAAAATAAAAACCTAAATTAAAAAAAATAAAAATTAAACTAAACCTAATAAATAATAAATAAACCTAAATAAAAATAAATAAAATAAATAAATAAAATACTAAACTTAAACTCCAAAAATAAAATAAAAATAAACCTAAAATAAATAAATAATATAAAAATAACCTAAATAAAAAATAAAACTAAAATAAAATAAAATAATAAATAAATACTAAATAAACTAGGCAATTTAAAATAAAATAAATAAAAAATAAACTAACTAATAAATAATAAATAAACTACTTGATAAAATTCTAAACTGATAATTAATAACTAAACTGGACTAAGATCTCTAGGCTAAAACAAAAACTCCCAACTGACCTAAACCACAAAAACCTACCCTAAACCAACTGGGCCCTAACTGACAGGCCTAATAAAATAGAGCTAAGGCCACTCCTGGGCCCTCCCTACTGGCCCTACCACTGGGCTCTAAACTGGGCCACTATACCTGGGCTACCACTCTCAAAACCTACAAATAAATAATAAATACTAAATAAAACCTAAAATATAAACTTAAAATAAACTAATATAAATACTTAATAAATATAAGATAAAAACCTATAACTAAACAAAATAAACCTAAATATAAAATAACATAAAATAATAAAATAAATAAATAAAACTAAAAATAAAATAAATAAACCAATATAAAAATAAAATAAAATAAAATAATAAAAATTAAAATAAATCTAAAATAAATAAACAAATTAAATAAATAAATACTAAAACCTAAACCTAAAAAAAATATAAATAAAACTAAATTAAAAATAAACATAAATACCTAAATCTACCAAAATAAAAATAAAACCTAAACTAAAATAAAAAACCTAAAATAAATAAAATTAAACTAAAATAAAATAAAAATACTAACTAAAGAAAAATAAAATTAACTAAAATAAATAAACTAAATAAACTAACTAAACTAAATTTAAAAAAAATAAACCTACTAAACCCAAAATCATAAACAAACCTATTAAAACCACAAATCTTAACTAAACTATAAAACTAATTCTAAACCCAAAACTAAACAAACCAAAACCCAAACCCTAAAACCTAAAACCACACAAAATAAATCAAACCTAAACTTACCTAGATGAGGGTGGTTATGACTTCTTGCTTCTAAGTTGGCGGTGGTTGCTACATAGTGGTTCTTATCTTTCTAGCGGGTTAAGTGGTGGGCGATATCTTCTACATGTTACTCTTAGATGGTGGATGAGAGAAGGTTTTACTAGCTTTATTATTTTCTACACTAGTTGGTTTGTTGGCTCTCTCTTGAACTCAAATTACGAGTCATGGTTGAATGGGTGGCCTTCTAATGAGAACGTTGGTTGTTGCCGGCCTCTTTAGAGAGTTTCCTAACTTTTTTGGGGTTGCCTCTGATTCCTTATTGTTTGTTGTTGGATCTTTCTTTTCCTTAGATTATGTTTGGTTATTCTCTTAGGGTTACCTTATGGTTATTTATAGCTTTTATGTTGTTATTATGCTTCATGTGTTGTCTTTATTGTTGGGAAGTTTGGTTTGGTAGTCTTGGCTAGAGTACCCTATGGTGGTTGTGCTTTTTTGGACCTCTCTGTTGTGTGGTGCTTTCTTGGTTTTCTACTTTTCCTTAAGGGGATGAAAACTTTGTTGGTTACTTATGATGGGCTTTTATCTAGTGGTTTCCTTATGGTTGTTTTACTTAGTTGGTTTGGTTGGAGGAATTTTAGTTGTCCTTGGAGTCATGGTTGTTTGATTTTTCCTTGTTGGTCTCTTCCCTTGGACAATTCTGAGCCTGATGTGGTGGACAAACCTGATCCTTTTTTGACAGTGGTTGGCTACCTTTGGCCCCGTGTGGATTTTATCTTCTAGTGATTTGCACTTACTATAGCTTATGTTTCTTTCATGATGGTATTATTTGTGAGCTATTTAGTCATTTTGGTTGCTCACTAGTTTGGCTTGGTATACTTGTTGGGACATTGGAGGGCTCTCTTGGTTTTGTTGGTTATTTCTAAGAATGAGTCCGGTGCTTCTATGGCAGTTAAAGGTTTTAGCTTGGATGGGTAATATGAAGTTACGACTTTGTTCTAGCTTCTCGGTTATGTGATTAAAATTATGGTTTTGTTTGGTGGTTTCTAAAATGTTCTTGTTGTTCTTTGTTTAATGGTGCATCATAGAACTAAGACTAGCCTAAACTTGTAGTATCATGATGGCTTTGGTGTTACTCACTCTCTCTGTTTGTAGCATTACATATGATAACCTATGAAGTTTGGATATAAAATGTAACCTAATGATCTAAAGCATGAGCCTTCTCATCTAGCTCTCTCCATTTCTCTCTTTATCCTTATCCTTTTATCTATGACTTTTGCCTTTGTAGTGTAAGATTTCTTATACATGTTGGAACTTTAAAATGGTAATACCTAAAGTGTTGTTGTTGTGGATCTTGCTCCTTTCTAAAGGAATCATAATGACTCATCCATTTTCAAGATTTGTTAGTTTTACTGCTCTTATGCTTTTAGATACTCTTTATTATTTTCTTTTTCAAATGTACTTAGATGGGGTTTAGCTACAAACTCAAAGCATAGAATTTTAAGCTTTACCCTAAACATTGTATCCTTTTATGGTAATAAAATTCTAACTTTCCCAAAAAAAACATCTAAACCCTAAAAACCCAAAACCCTAATCATTAAACTAAAAAACTAAATCAAAACCTAAATCCACTATAAACCTTAAAACCCACAAAACAAACCTAAAAACCTAAACACTAAGATTAAACACTAAACACTAATACTAAGAAAATAAACCTAACCTAAACCTAAACCTAAACCCAAAGCATAAAACCTAAAAACACTAAAACTTAAACCACCAAACCCACAAAAACCTAAACCTAAACACCTAAACCTAAACTATAAACCCCAAGCCTAAACTAAACCTAAAAGTAATTAAAATAAATTAAAAATATACCTAAACCCTAAAAAATAAACTAAAAAACCTAAACCCAAGAATGGGTCCATGATGGCAGGAACATTACCATCAGGCTCAATCTAGATATGGGTGGAGTGAGGTGAGGCGATTATCATGTGGTGGTGGGATCTAGAGGTCTGGTGGATATGGGTGGTGGTAGCGGTGGTGGTTATGGAAGGGGGAGGATGGAGGTTATAGATGGTGGTGGCGAGAGAGGATATGATGGTGGATCCCTACTCGAGAGGCGGGTGGTTTTGATGAGAACTAAAGAAATTGAAGAGCGAGTCGATCTACTACTTATGGAATTGTGTCTTTATAGAGATGTTCTAGTTATCTAGGGTTTTGATTTGCTAATGCATGCTTTTTTTTATCTATATCATTGCTTATGCCTTAGAAAACTTGGTGTGTGTGGTGTTTATTTTTGAGATGTGGGACACCATGCAGATCTTAGGGGTACTTATTGAAATGATCGGTATGACATTAAAGATGCACTATCTTGAAATAGAAATCATCACCTATAATAGACCTAATCACTTAATAAGGACTCTAAGGCATGATGGGTCTTATGTACCAGAGATCTTTCCACTTTTCATGGAAAAGTAAAGTAGTTTATATTAAGTTTGTTCATTAAGTTCCTATGGAGCAACCTCCATAGTTAATTACATCTAAGGATGTGAATCATAAGAATACTCTGATTAAAGTCTCCAAAGATTTCAAGGCTAGGCTATGAAAGGATTAGTTGTATTTGAAAATCAAGTGGGAAAACTCAAGGAGAAGACTTATTATCAAGCCAAAGGAAGTAGGGAATGCTCTTGATACTAGAAACCTAGTGAGCATTTCTATCCTATAATTGGGCTTTATAATTTTGAAATTGAGAAGATCAATTTTGTTAAAGTTGACATTTCATTATAAAGCTAGGACTTATAATCCAATAATACAAGATTGTGGAGATGCCTAAGAGGTGAGGATTTATGCTTGTAGCCCAAAATAAAATAACCACCTCATCCTAAATCTAGGGAGCTTTAGCATAAGCCAAAGTGTGACCTAAATCTAAGTGAAAATGGGCATATGGCTTAACTCCATAAGAGAGGATAAAAGCTTGACTTTCAACTTTGGAGTGGCAACTAGCTAACACCTCTATGCTTTAAATCCATGAAGTTCGATCATATGATTTTAAAGATTAGCTATTGTTTAATTAGAAAACTAAGTCCTTAAACCCACTCTTTGAGACTAGAGCATGAGTGGTATGAGCATATGACTTAGTCTAGTGTAAAATCTTTTCAAATTTTATTTATTTTGACTTCATTTTGACAAAGGCTTTGGGTTTTGATGCTACATGCATGATGATAAATAAGGTTGTTGGCTAAATCAACAAGAAAGGGGTGTTTTCCAAAAGGATGCCCACAACTCAAATTCCCTCATGCAAGGATGGAAATCCCAGACAATAATGATATGCATTTGTTATAGAACTAATCATAATTCTAATTAAATTAAAATTAAAATAGAAAAAAATAAAACTAACTACACCTACAAGATAAGTGTTAATTTAAAACACACATATAACAAACAATTATATTTATATTTGACTATTTTATATAAAGCACAATCTAACATTATGCTTAAACTTAAGCAACATGTAAAAAGCATTGATATTTATTTTAAGTGACCTTAAATATAATTACAAAAAAAAAAATATGATTAAAATCATGGCCTCATCTTATAAACATACACAAAACATCAGAAAATAATACATCACTAAATAAAACATACATCCTTAAGATGCATCATTCTAACATAAGGCTAAAAGTGGTGACAATCAAATGTGTGTGTTACTTGTGTGGTATGTGCTAACTAGGCTTTAGAGTTAATATTTTTTTAAGTGTAAGATTCAACTTAAAATGGTTTCCAAGACTTTAATTGATTCGATTTTTTAATTTATGTTTTGTTTCATATGACTACACCTAGCAACTAATATTGTAAAAAAAGAAGAAAAGTGGTTTCCTCTTTCATCCCTACATAAACCATAAAAGCATGTTATTTTATTTAGCTTCTTTGGTGAATAGCTTATTAGAAATTTTTAGATTAATAAGTTTAGGTTCTCTTTAAATAATTTATTCAATGTGAAAGGCTTCAAGATTAATCTAATCAATACTATCACATGACACATGTTAAATCATTCATTTCCATCACTGTAACATGCATATGATTAAGTCTTAAGTATACAGACATACAATATGTTTTAGCACACTTAATGATGGATGAGTATATACATTTGAGCTTTAGATTTCTTTGATTGAATTATTTTATTATATTATTTTAAGGCTCTATAAATTCTTATACAAAAATATATAGATGAAATTAAATAGGTACATATCATTGTTAACCAAGAAATCAATGACCTCCTTCTAGCTAAATCTGTATTCATTTGTCTATATACCATTACATTCAAACCATATGTAAATTTACATGCATGAACATAAGAAAGAGACCTCAAATCACATAATCAATAATTCAATCACTTGAATAATTGAAAATGATGTATTTTTACTAAAAAGAAAGGATTACCATTCTCTAATTAAATACACACATGTATGTAAAATACATAAGGTAATATTGCCTTTGTTAACCAGGAAGTGAGGTAAAAATGACCTCCTTAGGGAAAACTAAAGCCTTGTATTCCGGATGACCATATATATACTTGTCTTAGATACATACACATGTATTCATAATTTGGAGAATCAAAATCATGCAAAATGATATTTAATTTTATTGAATCTTTTATGTATATGAATTAAAGCCTCATCCAAATTCTAGTATTAAATACATAAGAATGAAATACAATGTTATACATGTCATTGTTAAACCGTGGGGTAATCAAATGACCTCCTTAGGGGCTAACTAAAGCCTCATATTCTGGATGTCCTATACTCATTACATTCTCATTAATAAAACATCACATATTATATCATTTATATTTGATATAATTAATCCATCATGTAAAATAAATCAACACATAAAGCTTGACATAAAGGAAAACCATTTGATTTAACTAATTTTGAAAAGATGAATATTGATTTATGACATACAACATCCATGATTGGAAAGATGAATAAGCATAAACATGTGAGTTTATTCAATTAAATTAATTCAAGGCAAATCAAATAAAAGCATTTAAAGAAAACCACTTTAATCTTTCAATTTTATATTTGTTGGTTTGAAGAAATGCAAAGTTTGATCTAACCCATTCATGTTTGTATTTAATTTGGTTTAATAAAAGTAATTGATTTTATGGGTTAATTGTTGTATGCATTAAATCATTAATTTACCTTTATGTTGCCTTAATTTAATTAACCAAAAGTAATTTTTTGAGCCAAAATGATATGTATATACATTGGATATTAATCAATGAACCAGAAATGAAAGAGGCTAATGAAATTGGCTCACAATTAGAGATTAATAAAGTTAAGAAACTTAATTTTTCATAGTTTTCCACACATGTGAGTTAACCATAATTTCCTTAAATATTTTTTAGGTTATTGAAAAAGATCTACCCATGAATTGATTAATTAAGATTCCATGTGATTATAGTTTCAAATTGAATAATTAAGCAATTTAATTAATGAATTAAACCATCAATTAATCCAAAATTAATTAATTTTATTCAAGTGAAATGGACTTAGGAAAGATTGGGAAAGAGGTTTAAACTCATTCCCATGCATTCACTATTTTTATAATGAAGCTTAATGATGTCTTACTATTTTGATATTATTAATTAATTTTAATGAAATTAAAGACCAATTTCTAATTAACCAAGCATAAATAAGAAAATTATGGGAGGCGGTCATCCCATTAATCATCCTCAAAGTTTGGGATTAATTACTTAGGTAAATAAAGTAATTAAATAATTAAGTTTTCAATTAAACTTAAATTAAGCCTTAATTACTATTTAAATTAATTGGGAACAATTTTTAATTGAATCTTCTAAAATACCTTCAAAATAAATATTTACTTGCATTTTATAATTTTTCTATGATTTGTTATAATTTTCCAAACTTTCAGTTGATTTAAATGATTTTCATGATTTTATAAACTCCATTAATTTATTTTAACTATTTGAACTTTATGCAATATCTCCCAATCAAAATCCTTTTGACTTGAAATTTTTTATGGTAGGTAGATCTTTTTATTCTTATAAATTTCAAATCAATCTTCTTTTGGTTTAATTAATGAAATTTGATTTCTATAAAATTAAATTAAGATCAAAATATTGTGAAATTTGGGCTTTTGGATTCATTGGATTCCTCTCGAAAGACAAATCCAATGAGCCCATTTTATTTTAGTTAAGTATTTTATTTTTATTTATAAATTTTTTGAAGTTTGGTGTTTTAATTAATTTTTAAAAAGCCCTAATTTCTTACTTAACCCGATTCTATGGTGTTGACTTGACCATGCATACTATGGTGGCGTGATGCCACATCAATGATGGCGGAATGTGGACAAGGTCATGCGGATGGTCGACCTTCAGATCATGGGTCATTGTCGGTGATATTGATCCACATGATCAGCATATGATCCGATCACATGATTCATGATCGAGCCATCTCTCCACGAATAGGAGATCGGATGGGCGGTGGTGATCTGGTGGAAGAACAACCTATTTTGGGAGTGATTTTTGATTCTTGTGAAAAATTGAATGAAAACTTCATTTTAGGCTCATTTTTAGCGATCTTCATCAAAATCACTCCAAATGCATGGGGATGATGTAAAAAAAAATGCAAGGTAATCTAAAGAAATTCTAAAATTGATAAAAAATTATTATACAAAAGAACCAAGGCTTTCTGGTTCTTGAAAATTTACCTCACAGGATGATTTTTTGGTGGTAGTGATGATCAAGTGCTCAAGGGCAAGAAGAAGCTTTGGAATGGGTTTGGGCTCTTGCTTCACTTCAAAATAATGTATCCACCAATGGCCATCACTTCCTTGGAATCCACTTGATTTTGATGGTTTTGCTCAAAAAATGAGGAATGGTTCTAGTTGGTTTGGAGCTCTAGAGAGTGAAATGAGTGTGTGAGGAAGAGTTTTTACCTTTCTATTTTCAGTCTCCTTGCAATGGCCAAAAATCAACTCATTCATGGTGATTTTTGGCTCCAATGGGCGTCCTTGGCATGGGGTGGTTGGGATTCTCCTTAGGTGGCTTAATTTGGTTGGCCAAGGTATGGGAGGTGGCTACTATGAAGGACAAGTGGGTGTCTAGCAAGGAAGTGGAGGTCCTTCATGCCTGTGTTCCAATGGAGGAGGAGGTGATTTCACTTCCCATGAGTCATGGTTGACCCAACCATCTCTTGGGTCAAGTTGGACAATTTCTTGGAGCTGGGTGGACTAATGGATGAGTGGCCAAGGAAGAGAAATGACCATTTACATGGGTGTTGTCTTATGTGATACCCTTAGCCAAGGTAGAGTGGTCATTTGGCATTGAATTTGATTTGGATTTGAAATGAGTCAAAAATGAGTTGGACCAAATTTCATGTCATTTGGAGTTCATTTGTTTAGGTTTGGCTCAATTTTACCCATTTGGGTCAAATTGGATCAAAATGGGTTAGGTTGACCAATTGGTCAAGTGGGTCAAACCAAGGTTAGTCAAGTTCATATGACTATTTGAGAGGATTGTATGCTTTGGTTTGATTTAATTTGGATTTAATTTGGGTTTAGTTCTAATTTACCCTTTATGCAATTTGGGTCAACTTGGTCAAGAGAGGGCTATTGGCTAGGTTTGGCTCAATTGAAGGTCAAGTAATGTTTAAATGTTGATTTTGGGTTGATTTGAATCATTGGTTTCAATGGATTTGGCTTAGGTTAGGCATTTGAATTTGGTTGACTTGGTCAATAGGCTAGGTTGACTTGGTTTGACCTAATTTATATCAATTGATCATCCGGGTGATCAACAATCATGAATGAAGTTTGGATTGAATTCACTTTGATTTGGATTGAATTGGATTTTGGTTCATGTAGGTCAAATTGGCCACTTTGGGTCAAGTGAACCATTTGGTTTTAGTTGGCTTGATCTTGGGTTGAGTTTGATTTAGTTGAGTTTATATATAGATTTGAGATTTATTTATAATTTCAATTGCTATTAGTTTAAATTCAAATGAGTTTTGGTTCATTTGAATATTTCAAGTCAAATGGGCTAGGTTGGGTTTGACTTGGGTTGATTTTTGTTTGACTAGATGATTGTAGGTTTCATTTATATTTGGATAGATGATTGAAGGAATGATTGATTCAAGAAAATCCATTGATTTTTCCTTCATTTAGATGGGTTTTAAGTTCAAGGAAATGGCTTAAAAGTTTAAATTGGGTTTTGATTTGATTTTGAATTTGGTTTTGGCTATTTGAATTTATATTTCATTTATATTTGAGATGATAATTGAAGGTACAATTGATTTATAAGAAAATCAATTGAGTTTGGATTGAATTGGATGAGAATTTGGCATGAAGGTTGATTAAAGGGCTTGGGAAGGATTTCAAGTTTGATTTGATCTTGGGTTTCAATCATTTGGAATTGAGTTTGGACTTGGATTTGGATTTGAAATTGAGTTTGAGGTTTGGTTGGAAATTTGGATTTTTAATTAAATTTAAGAAGGTGTACATGGATTGGGTTTAGGCTATAGTAGGTGATTTTCTAAGTCCTAAGGCATGGCCTAATCCTTTTAAGTCTCTAGGCTTGGTTAAGTGTTCACCTAATCTCTAGAAGTGTCTTATGACTAAGGAAACCTTAGTGTCTAGAAGGTTCTAGTCTAAGAAAAAGGTTTGAGAACTCACTCAAAAAGTAGGACCCCAATAGGTGTGGTGTAACAAGGCACACACATATTGGCATTGACAAGATGATCAACAACATCCAAAAGGCGCAAACACTAATGAAAATGATCTATACCTAAAAAGGTAGATAGATTAATGATCTTAGTGCAAAGTAGCTCTTTATGCCAAAGGCATAGAGCAGAATCAGGAGATTGAGTATGTGAACCTTCCACTAGGGGAGGTTCAACTATCAGGGATATGGATTTGAGTTTGATTATGAATATGATTTGTTTGGGTGCATATTAGATAAGAATCTATAATCTACTTGGGATTGGGAATGTGAACCTTCCACTGAGGAAGCGGTTAGCATTTAGGGGATAAGAGTTTGATATTTCTTATGGCTCCATTGGGAGATTAATTTGATTTGTGCCTCACTAGGAGAAGTTTGGTTTGTTTGATATGTTTTAATTTGACTTTTAAAGGTTGGTTTATTATTATGGAGTTATTAATGGACCGAGAAGGGGCTATGTAGGCATTGACCTATCTCAAATTTACAAATCCAAAGGGATAGTCTACCACGACAGGTAGGACTATCGACCTAAGGTTGCCTTTGGTGTACAAGAAAGCATAGTAGACTTACATCTTCCAAAGTGGATCAATGGGGTGATCTATTGGATCCAAATAAATTGAACTTCGACCTAGGGGGATTGAGTGAATGTCATTTGGGACTTATGTCAACTCAAAGTAGTTAAGATTAATTTCATTGATTTCATTGATTTGTTTAATTTGATTTGGTTTTCATTTATTTTAATTTTTTTGATGGATCCATCGGTGTGTGATGGACCACTAAGAAGGGGCTATGTTGGCCTTAGCCTATCTAAGATTTATAATCAAAGGGTAGTCTATCACGAAGGGTAGGGGTATCCAACTTAAGGGGGGCCTTCGGTGTAAATGGTTTGCTGAGAAAGCATGTAGACTTACATCTCCAAAGCAAGGAACAACTTTGGGGTGACCCATTGGATGCAAATAATCAACTCGACCTAGGGCTTTCGTTGATTGTGTCTTTGGAAAGAATGCATAGACTTACATCTTCAAAGGATGACCTGAGGTAACTTTGTTGGTGGAAGAGCATTGAACGACCTAAGGAGACTAGAGAGAGAGTCATGGGGACTTATCTCAACTCAGTAGTCTGATTCTATGGGAGTTTTCTTGACACTACCCTAAAGATAGGATGCTTCTTGGGAAAGGTGTGGGGCATTAATTCTAAATCCATAGCAATATATATATATATATATATATATATATATATATATATATTATTTGTTTGATTATGGAATTTTGTGTGAGGACACTAGAAAGGGCTATGTTTATCTCATTTATTGGACCAAGGGAGAATCTATGCATCCATAGAATCTCCAACCAGGTGGTTACTAGGAAAGGGGCTGTCCAATCAATAGTAACCCAAGTGTCTAAATGGGGCAAAGGATGTGATCCAAATAGAGTGCCTGAGGTGCCACTATTATCTTGGACCTATAAATAAGAAAGCATAGGTGTATGGTGGCCAACTCAAGGAGAAAGCATAGTAGACTTACACATCACCATGAGTGGTGTATCCAGGTGGGTCATTGTCTAGTGAACACCAACCAACCTAAGGTGCCCATCGGTGTGATCGGTCTAGGAAGAAGGAATGTAGACTTATATCTCCCTAAAGTGGACTATTGTCGGGATAGTCTATCGACTCGAGGTGCTTTCGACTAGGTTGATTGTGCAACTACGTAAGTAGAAACTTACATCTTTTGAAGTGAGGAACAACCATTGGGGTGACCTGTTGGCAACAAGTTCAACCTAAGGGTGACTACTAGTAAAGTCATAAAGAATGGACCAAGACTTGAAGTAGTTAGAGGAAAGGTGCTTGGGGACATTACCCTAATCTCTACTCGACCAAGTGTTCATGATGGCTAGTCCAAGAAGAAAGCATATAGACTTATATCCTCTTGAATGAAGCCAACATGAAGGTAGCTTACCCATCATAAGGCCTACCATGCTAATGAGGCACTCATTGGTGTGTAATGGTCAAGTCGAAGGAAAGCTAGACACATCCTCTAAATAAGGGAACTAGGGTGACACTAGAGGGTAGCATGTCGCGACTAAAGCTGAGTGAGTGTCAAGGGGGCATTATCCCACATCAATGTAGAGAAAAAGATGTGTATATATGTTTGTCAATATACTCAACCAAGTTAGTTCATGATGGCTAGTTTAAGAAGAAGGTGTAGCTAACATCCCTTAATAGAGAGCCAACATGAGGGTAGCTTATCCATCGCACAGTAAGGCCTACCATTCTAACAAGGTGCTTCATTAATGCAGTCAAAAGAATAAGGAAATCATGTGAATAGAAATCCTCTAAACAAGGTACCATTTGGGTGATGCACCTGAATTAACGCGTTAGCCCAATAAGCGATGAGTGAGGGTGATGCACTTGGGTATCCTAAACATCATAGATTCAAAATAGAAAATAATACACCAATGAAGAAGGGATTTGATGAATGGAAAGATAGGATTTTTTGATGATAAATATTTTCAAACATTATTTTAAGGATAATATTTCTTTAAATAGAGATTGATTGAAGCATCAGCTCCTCTAATTAGTGGTTTAAACTACTTTCCATCCTTTTGAAGCACCAATTAGCCTTTCAATGATTGGAAGTAGATTCTTGATTTGAAAAGTTTTGAGATAGACTAACTTTGAAAGAGTTTAAAACCATCATTCAATGTTAATTGAACTCTCTCTCTATTAACTAGATCTAGGTTATCTCTAATATCATGTTAATGACTTAGATCAATCTTTATTATTCATGATGCTTTACTACAAGCCTTAGAAACTCCCCTAAAGTCATCTTAATTGTATACTTTAGGATTCAACTTCAGGCTATAGTTTCATAACCAATCGAAGAAACTACTTAGATCATAAAGATGGTCTTCCTTTTTCTTTAACCCTGTTGACCAGAGAAAGGCATGACCTGATAGCGGTAAATTCCAATAGAAATTATTAGTGCAAATGACCTCTCATCTTTTGGCATCATTCGACCCATCCTTGAATGAGGAGACTACATGTAAAAGCTATATATCAAATTTGAAATAGGTAATGTGGATTCATCTTCAGATACAAATCTTCATAATTCTATGCTTTTGAATATTCCTTTGGGCATAATGTTGGGTAATCATGATAGCATCTTTCTTCTTCAATAAGGTTGACTTCAAACTTTGATCTTCTTCTTGGTGCAAATGTTTGCATTAAAATTTGCAAAGTAGGAATAGATAGGTTCAATTTTGAGTTTGTATATGCTACCTTTAGAGATGTATTGGGCACTTCATTATGGTCTTAGGTAAAGTAGTCTTTAAACTACAAAAGTAACCTAATAAAATTGTTGGCATTTTTTTTGACTTATCATATATGGATGTTGGGAGGGTGGGTGGACTACCTTAATGTTTTGAGGTTAATCTCTTAAAACTCATTGGTTGATGATCTAATTTTATTCTTAAGATCAAGGAGAGTATCCTCTACTTGAAAGTATTCAAAAATCTTTAATCTAAGTATGTAGATCTAATTTTTTTTTTTTTGGAGGTGTTGACCTCATTTGTAGAATGAGCTCTCAACCCCTCCATCTTAGACATAAGTTCACTTAGACTTTAGAGTTCCTCAAACTTTAGAAGAGTAATCCATGGGAATAGGTCATGCCTTAGGGGTGTTAGGAAAATTTCCTACCCTTAACTTAAACAATTCCTCACTTTCCTTCTTTTAAGTCAAACTCTAAATCAATCATAATTGATTTTCTCTAAATTTAAATCAACTCCATATGATTGAAATCCATGATTGAAACCCATGATCAAAATTCATTAAAATTTCCTAAGTCCAATTTTACCAAAGTCCTTAATATTCTTAAGGACTTAACAAAATCATGATCTAAATCAAATCAAATCTTTGAGATTTTCTCATAATCCATTTATATTCATATTCACATATATAAATGAAATATAAATTAAAATCAATCAAACTAAACTCAAAATTCCAAATCAATTCATGAAATTTTCTTAAGTCCCTTAATTTTCCATTAATGGACTTAGCCTAAACTTTGATCAAATCAATTCAAACTCATGTGATTTTCTCAAAACTCATTTATATTCTCATTTATATTCATATATATAAATGAAATATAAATATAAATCAATCAAATCAAAGGCAAAAATTAAATTCCCAATTTAAAATCTCCTTAAGTCATTAATTTTCCATTAATGAACTTAGCCTAAATCTTGATCAAACCATATCAAAGTCATGGGATTTTCTCATAATTCATTTATATTCTCATTTATATTCACATATATAAATGAAATATAAATATAAATCAATCAAACCAACTTCAAAAAATTCAAAACCCTACTCTAAATTTTCTAAGTCCTTAAATCCTTCTTAATGGACTTAGCCCAAATCATGATTAAACCACTTCAAATTTTGAATTTTTCATGATCCATTTATATTCATTTATATATAAATGAAATATAAATTCAAACAATCAAAACCTATTCCAAAAAATCAAACCCAAATCAACTCAAAATCTAATCTAAGTCAAAATCTTGAACTTAGCCAAATCAACTTCAAATCAAGCCAAACTTTGATTTTCTCTCATGATTCAATCAACCCTACAATCATGAGCTCATATATAAATCCAAACTTCAATCACTCAATCAAAACCAAAAAATCAAACCCAAAACCCTTCATATTCTTCCTTGAATATGAAATTGTCAAATGGATCAAAACCCATTTGACTTCAAACCACTTGTAAATGGATTTATATTTCAATCATGAGTCCATTTACAAGATCAACCAAATTCAAACTTTACCAAGCCATTTGACTCACTTAGGCTCACTTGACCCAAAGTTAAAGTACCCTTATGAGCCAAATTTTGATCCTAACCAAATTGGATTGAACCAAACTCATATATCCTTCTCATCATGATCAACAAACATCACAGGATGATCAATCAATCAAATTGGGGCAAATCAAGTCAAACCTAAGGGTTGACCAAGTCAACACTTAACCCAAAATGAAACCTAACATAGCCAAATTCTAGCATAGGCCAAATTAATTGAAACCATTGATATAAGTTCACTCATGACTTATGTTTGAACTTGACCAAGCCAACATTTGAGCATAACCTCCCTAGCCAATTTCTTGACTGTTGACCCATTTTGACCTAAAGGGTCAAAATGTGTCAAAACTTGATCTAAGCCAAATTGATCCAAACCAATGGGTCAAGTCCATTCCAAATCACTTGTGGAACTTGACCAAAGCCTCCTTGGCCAATTAACCTAACCTTGCCCAATTGACCTTAGACCCAACATGACCTAAAGGGGTTGAGCCAAATTTGAACATAACCAAAATTGATTGGAAACAAAGATACCAATCCACTCCATATGACTAACCAAACCAAAACCTAGCCTTGACCTACCTCAAATAGGTCAAATGGGTCAAATAGGTCAACTTGACCCATTTGACCTAAATGAAGTCATATGAGCCAAATTCAAAACTATACCAAATTGAATCAAACCAAAGCCACCAAAACATTTCAAATGGTCATATGAACTTGACCCAACCCTTAGTTTGACCCAATTTGACCTATTGGTCTAGTTGACCCATTTTGACCTAAATGGGTCAACATGAGCCAAACCCTATCAAATGAATTCTAAATCTCATGAAACTTGGCCAAACCTAGTTTTTCCACCTACCCAGCATACCCAAAGTAAAAAATAGCAAAATTACCATTCTATCCCTAGGCCATAGAAAAACATTTTGCTTAACCCATGGGTAATTTGGTCATACCCTCTTCACATTCACTTGAGGCTTTCCTAAAAGTGAGGACCTAGAGTGGTGCACCCCACCCCAATTGGTCCCTAGACTAAACCCAACCCTGGGTCAAAATGCAAAATTCAAACTGCCTCTCAAACTCAAATTCAAGCACATGGGAGGTTGGAAATCCACTCTTTGGCTCAAAGCAACCATGTGCACACCCTTAACAGATCAAACAACCCACTACCTATGATCAATTGGATCAAAATAGCAAGAGCATTGCTGGCCATCCGATCCTTCAAGGGGGAGATATACTCCCCCTAATTCAAATTCTCACTTCCCTCTATTGAAGCTAAGGAACTGAGAAAGCAAGCATCAGAGAGTATTCCCAAGCTTCTTAGAGAGGATTTGAAAAGCCATTTCTATTTTAGACTTTGAAAATAGGGAAGTCCATTGAAGAGCTAACTTCCTCTTCACTCAATCTCCATCCAATTCTCTTGCATACTTCATCAAGGAGCTAAGTCGACACCCAAGCTTCCTTTGGAGTTCCCACAGTAAGGAAGGATTGAATTGGATTAAAGCCAAGCTCAAGGAGGAGGTGACCCATGGAAGATCCACTCAACCTCAAGTGCTCAAAATCCAAGGCTTTGTCTCAACTAACAAAGCTTCCAAGGGAATCGAGAGTGATCACCTCCAGGTATGGGATTTTTTGACCATTAAACTCAATGTGTGGAGCTTTATGAAAGAAATTTTCACCCATCAATTTTGACCATTGGATTCTGCCTTTAGCTTTAGATGGTGTAGGTTGAGTTTGATTTGAATCCATGCTAGATCGATCTTCCCTTGATCATGGATGGTCTGATTGCAAGGGAAGAACTTGAGATCTCAACCATCCATCCGCATTTTAGATGGAGATAGAGATAGACGCTTTAGATATCTATTCTTTTGTTTTAAAACCATGGGGAGATCCTTGACCATCTGATCTTTGATCAGACAGCATGGATCAAACCACGTGCACTGCCAGCCACCATCTAAAATTTGACTACTTAAGTAACCCCATCACACGCATGCTGTAAAGCACCACCGCCATGCCACGCCGCACCGAGCTGGGGATTAATTAAATGCTTAATTAATTTCTAATTAACTTAAGGATCTTCTAAAATTCATAACTCCCTCTAGAAAATTTAGAAAAATATGAAATAAAATCCTTTGGAAAGATAATTAAACCTAGAATATTTTAAAATTAATTTCAATGGGTTTTGAATTATGCTTTTCTGAATTTGGTTTTATTAAAATTTATTTTACTAATTACTTTTAATTATCCCAAATTTCTTGGGTATGTTTTTAGGGATGACTTCTACCTCCTAATTTTCTTGGGATTTATTGAAGGCTTGATTAGAAGAATCGCATGAATTTTCTAATTACCTCCTTATGTAATTAAGGATAATTAAGGTGTAATGATTTTAACCCATGATTAGGGTTGATTAAGGTCATCTAGTAGGAGGTTTATGGAATATTTTTGGGGCATTTAAGATATTATCTAAACCTCTTTCTCCTTAATCTCCTCTTGGGTTAATTCATTAATTATCAATTTAATTAATTTCTAAAAATTTTAAAAAGTTCTAGAACTTAATTAATCAACTTTGGGTAGATCCTTAGGTGTTTAATAGCCTAAGTTCAATTAAGAAATCAAAACCCAATTCACATGTGTGAAAGGGTGTTTTGAAATTACTTAAGCTAAACCCCTTAGCTTAATTAACTTTTAATTGTGAGCCAAATTGCATTAGGCCTCTTTCTTATTAGGTGCATTGCAAAATTTAAATTCCTTGAGTTTTATGTCATCTCATTGGCTCATAATTATTTGGTTTAATTGTTCTAAGGTGGTGTAGTAAGAGTTAATTAAGTTACTTAATTCATACCTTAACCTAATCAATGCATAAAAATGGATCTAATTATCTAAAAATTAAACAAAAAATATCAAACACATGTGGGAATAGAATAGCAAACTCATCTCACCTTTTCAAAATTAAATCAAACTTCAAACTAAACAATAATCACTTTGAGTTCACTTTGATTTATTTTAAATTTTTTTATTCTATAAGAATGTCTTTAGGATTTAAGTGAAGTGAACTTGTTTACATGCTTTCATTGCTTTGAATCTTTCCCCAACATGTTATATTTGTATGTCATGTGGTTTCATGCATTCATACTTTTCAAATTCAAATTTAAAAATGAAATTGTTTACTTTATGTCAAGTTTGCATGTGTTGGCTAAAGTAGAAATATGAATGGCTATTATCACTACTAAATCCAAATTATTTTCAAAATACATAAATCAAATACCAAATCTGAAAGTATGCTACTTATATTTTAATTATGAGTTTGCATGTGATAGATTATAAAGGCATGCTTAGCATAGTTTCCTTATGTTGGTATAGTTTTGAATAGAGTTGGTAAGATGTAGGGTTCATTTGAAAAGAACCCAAAACTTACTTAATTCCATACCCTATTCATCCCTATGCTATCACTTAAGAAGGCTTACCTATACTTGCATAAATAAAATGAATCCATTAAACAACTTTTGCATTCTCCTTTCTATTTCATTTCATTCATACATATGTTTGTATTTAAGGAAAGTGGTATATTAGTCTGGACAACCCCAAGGTTACGAGGCTTTACATATCCCTAAGTAGGTCTTGTACCTTACACCTTTGGTTAACAATGGCACTATACTCACTTATGCCTTTCTTACTTTCATGTGTGTATGTGAAAATTTGGATAAGGAAATTTCTTTCTACTTAAGAAAAATCAGGCATATTCAACTTCTAAATTTCCTTAAATGGATTACTTAGCATGCATAAAAGTGTGTTAAATAATCTCATTTGAATGTATAGATATTCTTAGGGTCCATCCATATGCATGTTATATATGTTGGGAAAGAAATGAAATGTGTTATGTGAATTTTGATTCATTTTATTTAATCTTAAAACCTTTCTTTTTTGAATAGATTTGTTTAGAGTTCATCTAAACAGATTAATTAAAATATTTAATAAAAAATTCAAACAAAAAAACTAAAATGTGAATCTACTTTAGAAATTACTTGTTAGGAAAGAAAAGAGAAGTTCTCTTCTCTTCCCTCTTCATAACTTAGTAAATTAATTGTAGATCCACTTAAACCAAATCAAAACATGAAATAAAATCAATCCAAAATAATTAAACAACTCAAATGAAACCCTCCTAAGTTGAACATCTTCTTCATACTTAGAAAATTTGAACCTAAAGCCATAGCTAGGCATACCACACAAGCCTTCAAAGCACACATATTAGCCTAAGTCACCACTTCTAGCTTTAGGTTAGGTCGATGCATGGTTTGATGTTTATTTTATTTTTTGATATATGTTTTAGACAAGATGTTAGGATGTATGCTCAAGAATGAATGGTAGGACATTCTTAGTCTAACTATTCTTTTCTGGGATTCGCTTAAGTTTATCATAAATAAAAAATATAAATGCTTTTTAGGTGCTTTATACCCCTAAGCATAATCCATTGTGGACTTAGTCACCCATGTGTGGGTGATAAGTCCAATATACATGCTTGGGATTTGTGTGGTTTATTTTAGCTAACCTTTATTTTGTAGGTGTTAGTTAGATTTCAACTTTTCCTTTTCATGTAAATTTATGCAATTAGGGATGTGGAATGATTGTTATGGGGATTAGGATGAGCATTGGTCATAAGATCCTATCTTATGCACCATGTGAAGCCTTGGAGCATCTACCTTCCAACCATCCCAAAGAAGGAACCAGAGAAGAAAGAAGAAAGAAGAAATAAAGCTTGAAGACCCCCATAATAATGAATTCCTTGCTTAATTATAATTTAATTCATTTATAATCTGGGTTGTATAAGGGTAGAGCTTAGCTACCCATATTTGATATTTTGGGTTTGTGCGGTTTGACACAATGACTTTTATTCTTTTTGTGATTAGCTTTATAAATTGGTTGATGATTTATTTAGCTTTTGAATTAAGTGGCATGCTTTTTTTAGTTTCTTCCTTGCTTTATGTATGGCCTGGATGTGGATTAGGCTCTTTAGGAAAAATAAATCTTTTACCCAACTTAATAACTCAAATTAAAAATAAATAACTCATAACCTCATCTAAAGCTTAGGTTTAAAATCAAGATAAAAGAATTAGCAACCCCTTAGTTGGATGAGCATTTCTTTTGTAATATCATGCATAAAATGCATCTTATTTCACTCTTGATTGAGGGCTTCCACCTTGAGAAACTTGGCTTGACCTTTGAGAGCCATGGTGGAAACTCACCTCCTCCCTTCTCGCTGATTTTGGCCAATAACCTTCTTTCTCATGCATTAGTCATATGAATCCTATTATCTTGAGTCAAGATAATTGTCCAAAATAAAATAAAATGAAATTTGAATTGCATTAGATTTAGGTCATTTGAAGTATGCCCTTTACATGATCTACTCTTTAGGAGTGAGTTTAAGGACTTAATCTCTTCTAAATAACAGCTATCTTCTTGCATAAGCATAATGACTTACCCTACATGTATTTAAACTGTAGTTATGGCCACCCCGTGGTTGTAAGTAAGCTTCTGGTTTGTCTCTCTTGTGGAGACAAACCAAATACCCATTTTCACCTTAGATTTAGGTTTTTTCTCCTCACCAAATCCCTAGATTTAGGTTCCAGGTTGCTTCTCTCCTGCCAATTCCCTCACCTCTTAGGCATTTCTTTAATCTTGTGTTAAGAATCATAAGTCCTAAATTTCTAATGAAAAAATCAACTCAAACAAACTAAATCAATTAAAAATGTAAAGCCCAACTAGATAATTTGAGATGCTCATTAATTTCCTAACATCATGAGCATCTTCTACTTATCTTCATTTAGCTTTTATAATAACTCCCTCCTCTTTGATCAATCTCATTTGATCTTTAAAAATGAACCAATCGATTGATAGTCTTTTCCTATTGAAATCTTTGAAGATAATGATCATTTACCTTAATCGAGAGTTTTCCTAAGGAATCCACATTTCTTAGGATGTAATTAACTATAGGGGCATGCCCTTGTAGAGAACTTAATGAACCTGGTTTAAAATAAACGCTGCTTTACTTTTCCATGTAAAGTAGGGGAAGAATCTATGGTACATATGCAGACCCATCATCCTTAGGATTCCTTATTAAGGTGATTAGATCCATTAAAGGGTAGTGACTTCTATCTTTGAGATAGTACACTATTTCCTTGATGATGTACTCATCACCAATAAGTACATCTATGGATCTCATGGCATCTTAAAAGATGAATTTTTATAGTTTGCCTCTTTCATTTCTCCCAATAGATTTGAAAGGCCACTCATATTAGAAATTTTTCACCAAATTTTCTCGACTCCGGGGATGGTTCCTCTCCATCTTTGGTAAATGATCATTATCTTTGAGTATCGATAGTGGGTTTGTACTTTGGTATGAATCCAAGACTATCCTTCTTTCCGTTGGCACTTAGCTCATTTCATTCTTAAGTTGAGTTAGCCAACATCGGTTTTAGGATGCATTCCTTGTTGGTCTTAAAACCCCATTGTGTTCTCCAATGGGTAAAATGAAAGATCTAAATAAAAAAAGAAAACATTTTAAAGACTTCCTCCTTATCATTTTCATGATAAGGAAAGGTTCATCCTAATATAATAAATATTTCATAAAGAACTTTGCTTTTCAAAAGCACCTTTTCAAAATGCACTTATTTTCCACAAAATCTTGCCACCCTCATTTAACAATTCCCATAATTGTTACATGTAGGGATTTTCAAAAATAAAACTAAACAACATTTTTCAATAGCACAAATGAACATCTTCTTTCAATTCACTTTGATGAAGATGTCATTTTCAAAATAAAATGAACAATCATCTTTTCCAAAAGTCACAATCATAATCATAAAAGTTTTCAAAAAGCATGCATGAATCTTTCTATTCAATACATTCACACTTATTGAATGGAAAGTTCACTTCCGAAAAAAAATAAAATTTTCAAAAAGCACACATGAACACCTTCATTTAATATACTCAAATTTATTAAATGAAGATTTCATTCCCAACTAAAAATAAAATATCATTTGGGAAATCTCTTTTGAACATATCTCACATATGTTTTAAGTTGGAATTTATCTCTTTCAAAAAGCAACAATCAAACATAAAATAAAAAATTCATATTTCAAAATAAGATTGATTCTACATACCTAAATTTGTCGGAAGTCCCATTTTCAAAAAAAAAAAAATCAACAATCATATTTCAAAATTTTCAAAACACATTTGGAACTTCATTTAACATACCCAAATTTGTTAAGTGAAGTCTCCAAATCCAAAATTCAAAATTTTCAAACACATTTGGAACTTCATTTAACATACCCAAATTTGTTAAGTGAAGTCTCCAAATTCAAAATCCAAAAAAAAATTTAACACATTTTGGAACCTCATTTAGCATAATCAAATTTGCTAAGTGAAGTTCCCAAATAAAAAAAAATAAAAAAATCAACAATTTTCAAAGCACATTTGGAACTTCATTTAACATACCCAAATTTGTTAAGTGAAGTCTCAAAATTCAAAATCCAAAAATTTTTCAAACAACTTTTTGGAACTTCATTTAGGATACTCAAATTTGCTAAGTGAAGTTCCCAATTCCGAAAATCAAACATTTTTCAATACATTTTTTAGAACTTCACCTAGCATACTCAAATTTGCTAAGTGAAGTTTCCAAAGTCAAAACCAAAATTTTAAAACACCTTTGGAGCTTCTTTCCTTAGCATACCAAATTTTCTAAGGAGAAGTTTCCATTTTCAAAACTAAAATGAAATAAAAAATCTTGAACACACCATTTGGAATTTCATTTAGCATACTCAAATTTGCTAAGTGAAATTTCCATTTCACAAAACCAAGTGGGACTTCATCTTTAGCTTACCAAATTTGCTAAAGTTGTTCCACTTTCAATCACATCAAAATAACAAAATGAAACACTTAGATTCCTTTAGCATACCAAATTTTCTAAGGATCCTACCCTTTTAAAAAAATCAAAACATCAAAACAAAATGAAACACTTAGGATTTTCTTAGCATACTTAAATTTGCAAGAGAATCCTATTTTCAAAAATCAAACAAAATACACTTGGGTTCCTCACATAGCATACCTAAATTTGCTATGTAATAATTCCAAATTTTCCAAAATCAAAACAAAATTCACAAAAAGAAATAATCACTTTCTCAAACACTTCACTTAGCATACTTAAATTTGCCAAGTAAGAAAAATTCCAAAAACAATCAAACAAAAATAAAATCATTTGACCCTTACTTTAACATACTTAAATTTGTTAAAGGAAAGGGTCCTTAAAATCAAAAATTCATATTCAAACAACAAGAACCTATGGAAGCATCCTTATCAAAATTTTA